>ML781343.1:35375-53500 GCA_009831015.1 Picea engelmannii | reverse complement strand
TCAATAATACTTCATCCTTATTTTTGGTCTTTGGGACTTTTTCTTCCTTGGAATCCTTTTGTGTGGCTTCTGTCTTCTCTCTCTTCTTCATGTCTAGGATGTATATGTTGTTCGGTCTTCTTGTTGCAGTTTCAACCAATCTTCCTAAGTTATTTTCTCTGATTTTACATTTTCGGGAGTCAAATGTAAGAGCGTATCCTTGATCACACATTTTAATAACACTGAGTAGATTATGATTCAATTCTTCAACCAATAGAACATTCTTTTCTTTTACTTTTTTTCTTCCAATCTCTACTACACCTTCTCCAAGTATTTTGGCAGATAAGTCATCTCCAAATGAAACATTGCCACCCTTTCTCTTCAAGATGATGAATTTGTCTTGATCCCCGGTCATGTGTGAAGAACATCCACTGTCTATGTACCATTCATCTTCTTATTTACATTCTTCAGTGGTTAATGCTATTCAAAAATCTTCATTGTTTGGAATCTCTTTCCTTCTCCATACCATGGTTGGCATAGGGACATATTCATTCATATATCTGCAATCTCGTGCTTTGTGACCAAGATAATTGCATTTGTAGCATACAATATTTTTGTCCATCAATGGGTAAAATGAATTATAACTTCTGTTGGTAAATCCATGATTATTTCCATATCTTCTGTTTACACCATTCATGTTTCTTGCATATTTGTTCCTTTCATTGATTCTGCAATTAATTGCCTTATGTCCAAAATTTTTGCAAGTATAACAATGACCAAGAAAGAAATTTTGATACCTGAGAGTAAGTGACCTTCTTTGTGATGTAGTCCATCTGGGTTCATGATCTACTCTTTTGTAGTTTCCTTCATACTGATTGAAGCTTCTTTGATTCTTGAAGGTAGGAGGTCTTCTTGGAAATTCATCTCTTTTGTAATCATTCCTTCTTTCTGGTATCCTGGTCCACTTCTCATCAACTATATATGTAGCTCTTTCTTCAACCTTCTTGTTGGTATTTGCATCTTCTTTGCATGGAAAAGGCCTCGCATCCTGTGAATTCATCGACTATCTGGTCAATAAATGGCGTGGGGAAATTATATTTTGGGCAGGCCTTGTTCAGATCACGAAATTCCATGCATACACGAATAATACCCTATTTTTTGTTGACTAGAACAAGATTGGATACCCATTGAGTCAATTGGGTGGGGTAGATGAAACCATCTTTTAAGTAGTTTCTCTACTTTAGCCTTGATAGTTGTTGCTTTCCTAGGATTCACCAGACGAAGTTTCTGCCGGACCAGCTTGACATCAGGATAAGTCATGATTTCATGTTCGACAATTTGTGGGTCTATGCCTGGAATTTCCTCGTAAGACCATGCAAAGACGTCACAAAATTCTTTAAATAAATCTAATCTCCTCGGGGGAGCAGTCCGCTCCAACAAAGATATTCTCCACGATGCCAAGGGTTCGGGAGATGTCAATAGGTATCATTTCTGCTATTGTTTCCATATTTCCTTCAGCAAAACCACATGTGCTTCCAAAGGATTTATAGGACAATATTTATCTCCATTCATAGTCAAAGTGAATTCTCCTGCTTCAATTCATCTTAACTCTGGGAGGAAGTAAGATTTATGATGAAGATCATCCCAGGGTCTGTCTAGATTATTCATTGCCTCAATAATCACTTTTTCTGAAGGCAAGACTAAGTCTAAATAATCTGTACCAGCAAGGGAACCTTGAGCCCAAATAGGCTCGAGCACCGGATCTAACTCTTGTGCTAGAGTCGGATCGGGGTCGACAGAATCTCGTTGAATGATTGAGTATGTGAATTATACCATGGACAAAGGCATGGCATGCCATGGTGTTCTGTCCCTTCCATCGTAGCATATGGGGAAGGAAGGGTCCACAGATCATGAAAGTACGTCATGCAAAACGACGAGATTTGAAAAACTTCAGCCCGAGGCTGGTCGGGGGCAACCGTCATATAATGGACATTGTCGATCGGAGGTAGGTAATCAAAAGTACCCATCAATGATGGGCACAAACCAACCCCTACATTGGCGATGCCAGGCTGGGGGTTATCAATCATCAGGACCACGGAGACTCCCAATGAAGGGTCAAGACGGGAGAAGGATAACTAATCAATGGTCACAATCCGGCCCTCATGAGGAAACAACAAGACCCAAAACACTGTTGCGACCACTGCTTGCATAGCGTAGTTCCAACTCCTACCTAACATAAGATTTTAGTCGAGGGACGCATCGACCACTTCAACTTTGACACACACGGTTTTTCCCCCTAACTGCACAGGGAAAGAGGAGATGATCCCATGTGGTCAAAAATAACTACCATCAAAAGATGTAAGTAGAGTAGGTGATGGAGACAAAATGGGTTGGTCAATGGCCTTCCAACATGCCAAAGACATCACACATGTCGAGGCACCCTCATCCACCACTGTACGAAAAATATTTCGGGTAAAAGTTTTCTTGGTGTAAGCCACTACTATCTGAAAAGCGACGTGGTAAGGAAGATGAGGTTTTAAGTTGGAGGTATCAAGCATGATCATTCTCGGATTACAAGTCTCGGCAGAGCCTAAGGAAGCTAACAAGGCCTTTCTCTGGGAAGGGTAGCTCTGGAGGACTTCCAAAGAAGACATCGCACAAGGGGTTTGTGATAAATCCTCCACCACAGAGTAGTTCTAGGTGGCCCTTGTGTTTGGGTTGTAAGAAGATTTCTTGAACGCACCTTTGGGGATGCGTGTCATTGTTTCGCCCAACGTATTCTCGGTCTAAAGAGGAAGAGATGGTTTTTTGGCTTCTTTACCCTTCTCATAGGTGCATGGCTTTCTGTAATCATGTGCTCTAGTCATTATATAGGCATCACCTTTCATCATATACACGTTTGTGGATGAATGATTACTTGAAGACGGAGGGGGTCCTTGACTGCCCCCTTTCGCACTTGAGGAGGCTTGAGTTAGATTTTTCCCATGTGGGAACGGGTTCCTTAACACGACAGGCTGTTGTTGTTCCAATAAATTTTGGGCCTCTGAAAGTCGAGGGCACTGATGGGTCGGGTGGTCTTCCTTGCAAAGATTACAAGAATACTTTGACTTCTTCTTTTCAGTGTCGCCCCTGCCAGAATTATTGGTGGGTTTCTTATCCCCCTTACCCTTTTTCCGTGGTTTCTTCTTTCCATCAGGCTGTTGGGTGGCCTTTGGGTTTTTCATTTGTACACTGTTTACATCCTAATTTTAGGTAGGGGAGTAGCCGAACCAGTGGTTTGGTTGGCCGTTGTCTGTTGTATCGACAATTGTTGCAATTGATTTGACAATTGATCAATGGGCTTGATTTGTGCTGAACCAATAATGACATCAGCATGTGGTCTAGACCTTTTCTTGGTTTTGTCAAGGATTGACCTTGGTGCATCTGGCAAAATCTCGTAGAGTAAACTAGATTGAGAGTAAATTAGCTCTAGTTGTTGCGCTCTCATTATCGCGTCTTCCTCGGAAAACACTCTAGATGTTGCGACGTCTTTAGATAACTGGGGTACCAAAGACTTAAGGAACCACTCTAGCAGGAATGCAGGTGGGACTAGCACTTTGATCAAACTCTTCTGGCATTTCCATTCTTGGATATGATCTGAGATATGGTCCACTTTTGTTTGCTCGAAATTGGTTAGAAATTCGGTGTCGGCGTCGTATCTCACAGGTAATTGGAAATGGTTCAGGAAATCCATTTCCAATTCGTCGAAGGAAGAGTATCGTGAGAGGTCAAGCTCAATGTACCATTTCCCAGCACTCCCTATGAGATTGCGTTGAAACAATCGCAACTGAACGGAATCGTCTCTTAACGAGTTGGATGAGCACCATAAGTGGAAGGTAATCACGTGATCACCGGGATCTTCGTTGGGCTTGGCCTCAAACTTTTGGATGTCTGAAGGAAACTTGGTCGGCATAGGAGGCCAACTCGAATCATGATAGATGGGGTCATTTAAGAGCCTTGTCAAATCTGGCAAGTACAGGGTTTCCAAAAACAATAGTTTGGGTTGTGAATTGTAGCCGGGGAAAAAGGATCCTGGGGTTTGGCTAGCACCAGGTTGCCAGGAAAAGTTAGGTTGTTGGCCAGGGCTCTGGTAATAACCATGATCGTGACCAGTGTACGAATTGGGCTCTTGTTGAGACATCATCTGTTTATTATTGTAATAAGACGTAAAGGGATGAGCTTGCGTCGCGTTCCAAGGATTTTGGGAGGGGTTTCCCCTTGCCAACCCTATGGGCATGGGCGTTGGGCCTTGCCCAGGGTTCCACTGGGTATGGAAAGGGTTTCCCCTGATCGACATCCCTGGCAAGGGGACTGGTCCCTGCCATGGATTCCAAGATCCTTATGAGGAAGGAATTCCTAAGTGTGCCCTCTGTGTAGGAATAGTACCCTGTACAGGATGTGGTTGTCCATAACTGGGGTTGCCCCTGGCTGAAACGACAGCTAATGAGAAAGCGTTGTTACCAAACATGTCGAACAAAGAGAAATGTGTTGAACCAATCGGCATATTATGAGGGAGTTATTGACTACCTGCTCCAAACAATTTTATGTTAGGCCCAGCGGAGTGTTGAGGAACACCGTTGAGCGAGGGGGACGACGGGGGTATATGACCTCCGCCGTAAGGGAAAGTGATAAAGGGTGTAGAAGTGCCCCCAATAGATCCTTGCAGAGGAGCGTTGGAACTCCCTGCCCCCAGACACAAAGTTTGTAGAGTGGAGGAGGAAAGTATAGTACTCGTACCGGAGCCAGGCATCCCATATGAGAAAGGAGAGCCCATCGTGTTCTGAGGAAACATAGCAGTGATCATTGCCATAGATGGAATCAGACCGTTGCCTGAGGTAGAAGCAGTTGAGACCATGGTGTCTCGGACTAACGACGGTTGGTTAGGAGGTGGAACACCCCTTGTAGTGACAGTCGTGAAAGAAATATCAGTATTCCCTGAAGAAGTGGCAGTGTCTGCTTCCATTGTTGTTGGTGACACTACCGGATGCTCGTAAGGTAGAACCTGTACAACGATGGGCACCGATAGATCAGTGATGGGAGGGTTGTAAGGACTAAGAGCCTCTTCTCCAAGGTCAGAAATGATTGGTTCCTCTAGAATTGAAATTTCTTATCTCGAATATGGGTTGGGCACAGTTTCCTGTAACCCGATTGTCTCAAAAGACCCTTGCTGGTCTAATTTTCTCCTTAGCGGTGGCGAGGGGGGTTTGAGGTCAACCCGTGGCAGGCCCAGAAGCCTTCGAAACCAACGGAACTCCTAATCCTCCACTGTGTGAGAATATCAAAGACACACTAGGGAAATCTATAATCGTTTGAAAACCAACACGCACTAAAAAAAGTACCTATGAGATCAAACAAGCAGTCACTAACTAGTTGGAAGAACAGTTACAACAACCAACACTAGAGCAACTTACTGGTGCAAGTGCAACTCGAATATGAAAGCACCCTTCGGGTATACTCTACAAAGTGTGGCCCGATGTCTATCATAGGTACCATGGTATACCCCCACAGTCACCTGTGTAAGTCACTAGAAAGATAGGCACCTAGGTTGCCAGCACGCAAACAATCACCAGGAAAGTACAGTCGACAGTCGGGTGGACCGCAATGAGTAGGGTATCAAGTCTGAAACCTATCAAGGGTATCAAAAGCAAGTGTTCCAGAAGACGACTGAGGACCTTGAATAGGTTCAAGACCCACGAAGCTCTGTGGCAAATGAAATCAACGGAATCCCAAGACAAGCCCTCTATATGCGTTCCCCACTACGTTTGGTCCGGCTTTTCAGGGGTTATCTCCACTACCTTTCCTTATGTGACCTCGTGTTTAGCCCATGTGTTAGAGGGGGGTCCCAGATAACTTTTACGATACTAGACTTTTGACACTCCCTAGAACAGATTCTTATGTTTCTTTTTCAGCCTTGAAGAGTTTCCTCTCCAATCCTAAATCAAGGCTCTAACCTAGACTAGTTGATGTACCCTACAAAACATAAAGTTTAGTTGATTTTAATTAATCGTTAATTTTTTGGGCTTGTCTTAAGTCAAAGGTTATGAAAGTGAAGCTAGTGATATTTTGAGAGACGAAAGAGAAGATAAACAACAAGCTAGAAACAAAATAACTTCTTCTTGACCAATTCAGATTTTCTCTTTTTAAAAATTTTTTAAACCAACTTTTCAAAAAATTTCTTTCTAAGATCGTTTAACTCAAAAATCAAACAAGCTTTCGCTCGACTACGAGCTACTTATTGTCCTAAGTCAATCAGCCAATAACTTATGAAAACAATATGTTTCCTATTGATTAATGCAAACAACCAACTCCTTAACCAAACCAAGAAGTAAAAAATTTCAACATGCTTCAAAATACTAGAATTGAAAAATGGATTCATTTTCTTTCTTCTAAAGCAAGCAAAACGATAAAGTGAAGACAAAAGAGAAACCAAAAAGAATTGTTGGCCCTACTGTGGATCGCAGGGAGTCACTTGACCAAAACCTCAAAAAGGTTGATCTCAAAAAGACTCACAGATTTGTCTAAGACTCTACTACAGAAAGTTCAAGAAATTTGTTTGATGAAAATAAAACTATGCTATGGTCAAACTTAGGCTACCAACTGTGATCACAGAGACCAAGGCAGAGACAAAAAATACCGCTGAAAAGACTGGCTTCTGACAAGTAAGAGGATGACTACCTCTCTCTGTCAAAATATCTTCCCAACACAAATATGTGACTGTCACCACAACATCTAGCGTATATATGCGTGTTGTCCAAAGGCAGAGCACGTATGCCTGTGTGCAGGACTACTGCAGGGCGCGTATAGCTCTGTAAATTCTCAAAAAAGTGAAAAACACAATCCAACACAGGCAGGGAGCACTGGTACTGAAAACCAGAGTCCCTCAAAGACAGAGAAAATAACTTTGGCAAAGAGAATGCAAGGAAACTTTTGATCAAACAAAGCTAATATGAGGCTATTCCTATGCTATAGACTGAAACATAGAGACTATGACCAAATCTAGGAAACCCCTGAAAAGGATCACTCCTGACAGGGAAAGAGGATGAATGCCTCTCAAAAAAAAAAATGGACTTAAGCATGAAACTGACACTTCAACATCCCAACGGATATATGCGGGCTATCTAAAGGTAGGGCACGTGTATACGCGAGTAGGGATTCTACAGGCCGCGTATACCTCTGTAAATTCCCGGAATGAAAATCAAACAGTCAAGCAATCATGTAGGGAGTACTGGTATGGAAAACCAGAATCCCAACAAGTTCAGACTCTTGCAAAAACTCAGAAAAAAGGTAATAAACCAATTCTAAAATACCCAAAAAGTATCCCCAGAAAACCCTAGGGAGTCCCCAGTATGGTCGCCAATTATGTTGTGGGTGGGAAATCCCTCCTACGGACTAGCATTAAGGGTTTTATCATGCATGCAGAAATGAACTAAAGTCTCCTACATTTTACCAACATCCCAATAATAAATCCCATTACTCATATGCAAATACAAGGCTAAAGAGATCCAGTTACTGTACCTTAGTTTCCGTGTTTGATGTCGATCCTTTTAACGCTTGGTCGTTCATTGACTGCAACTCTCCTCCCAATGTTGACCTGCATTCATAAAAGACAAACAAAGAAATCCACATGCATATAGCCTATAAACTAATGGGTTAGAGATTCTATCAAAATATAATCAAATTTAAATATTGACAATCTCATATGGCGGGACGAGAAAAGTACTTCTTTTATTAATCTCACAAGAGTAACCTTACAATAGTGAGATCGGTCGTTGCTCCTCGAATTTGGTCCTTGGCTCCTCTTTAACTATGCTCCAACTACTTCCATATATGCTTCTCTTCACACAATAGCTGCAAAAGGTTGGGGCAAGGGGAATACTAAATTGGGTACAATTTATTTGCTATGATTTTCCTCCTTTCAAATGGGACCCCTACCCCTTCTTTTATAGGCTAGAAAGGCCTAGGTGTTTGGTTGAGTGACCGACTATGGGCGCTCATTCGGTTTAGTTAACTTACCCAAAACTATGTGTTTCGTCTGCAACTTTCCATTTTTCATGCTTTTTAGGTATACGCGGGTTGTAGTGGGTCAGCTAGCGTACACATGCGTGCAGTAGTGGACCAGGGCGTGTATGCCTTCAAAAAGAGTGTTTTTTAAGAAGTTGTTGAGTAGTGGATCGGCAAAGAAGGAAAAAGAGATGGCCTAATGCCAGGTAAGCATGTATGGTGCAATTTAGGGTTATAACAAACATGTTAAACACACACATGAATGTAGTAAATAGTTCATTACAACATCACATATATCATTCTCATTTACATAGATCATGCACAATAATTTATCTCATAAATACAAGACAAAAAATAGATAAACATTTATCTTTTAACAATGGTTGTGCAACCAACTTATTGGGATGGACCTTCCACCCAACCGTAGACTGAGTGTTCCAAATCTCAACAGCCGGTCACCCCCGAGCTGAGGCTAGTAATCCACAAAAGAGGGTGGTCTCTCACTTTCCACTCAAAGCATAAAAAAAATCACAACCCAATAATATCTTCCTACAACTATCTCAATTTTCCACCAGCTCTCTTTGTCTTGACCTGATCTAGATGGATGTTGGTGGCCTCCCACCTATTCCAACTGGCTCATTTTGGCAATTTTCCAGTTTGGTAGTTTTTTCCTAGTTTTTGGTTCCTTGACTTCTAGGGTCGTTTTGAGGCCCTAAACAACGTTTTTAGGGCTCGCCACAAATATCATTCATTATAACAACACATATATCATTCTCATTTACATAGATTATGCACAATAATTTAGCTCATAAATACAAGACATAAAATAGATAAACACTTATCTTTTAACAATGGTTGGGCAACCAACTTATTGCGACAGACCTTCCACCCAATCGTGGACTGAGTGTTCCAAATATCAACAACCAGTCACCCCCTAGCTGAGGCTAGTAATCCACAAAAGAGGGTGTTCTCTCACTTTCCACTCACAGCTTAGAAAAAATCACAACCCAATGATATCTTCCTAAAACTATCTCGATTTTCCACCAGCTCTCTTTCTCTTGACCTGATCCAAAGGATGTCGGTGGCCTCCCACCTATTCCAACTGGCTCATTTTGGCAGTTTTCCAGTTTGGCATTTGTTTCCTAGTTTTCGGGTCGTTGACTTCCAGGATCGTTTTGTGTCACGTTTTTAGGGATCACCACAAATAGACTATAGTCAAAGTCAGAGTTTGACAACAAAGTGTATTCCTCGGATAGACCTTTCCAACGAGCTATCGTGCACCTAAAACATAGATCGTATGCAAAAGTTACGACCCCAGGAAGTTGATGTACTAACTTACCTAAATGGGGCCCACATGACTTTTGGCCCTTCATCTCCTAGGGTTAGGTTTTTGGATGTCTAGGATTTTTGACATTCCTATTTATTGTAAAAATGCCTTCAGAGCCTCATTGTAATGATGTTCTTGCGAATGAGCGCAACCGTCACATATCTTCTTAGAGATAACCCGCCACCATTCTAGCAAGCTTGTTTTCCACTGCATTTTATAGTTTCAACTTATTTCCTTATTGAATAGAAACCATTTTTACTGTATATATGTTATTCTATGTTAAGCATCTTTTGATAATAATATGTATTCATTTCGTTCGGCTCACAAAATCTGGATCATGACCTACCCAACCCAAGGAATGTACCCCTTCACCGATCTCAGTCCCTCGGGCATCTCATTCGTTTATCAGGGTCTCTCTAGCACAAGTAGCTAGAAATCTCTCAGTTGGGAACTCAAGGGAACCCACTGCTAGGAAAACTACCAACAAACAACAATAAACACTTGTTGTTTTAGTGCAACTCACTCAAGATTTCACTCTTCAGTCCTGCAAAACCTGGTTCTTCAGTTTCCATCTCCAAATATGATCCAATATGCTCCACCTTGCTCTAGAATTCTCCCTCCATGGTTGCACCAGCTCCAAGCTCTCTTCATATGCTCTCTACTTGCTCCCCATGCACAAAAACTCGTCTAAAATTGGTGTCCCCACCAATGTGGATTTCCTCTCTTTGGTTTTCCTTGCTTGACTCACACACTTCCCCAAGTTGATTGTACTCAATCCCCATTTGCCCAATAACTATGGGGTGTGACTACTCACACCCACCGTCTTACATGTATTCAATGATTGGCTTTGGGAACACTCAATAAAAAATTAGAAGGTTCATATACAAATAGCAATTTTAGCAAAATGGGTTGGATTGATATTCATGGGTAATTCCCCCTTGGATCCCCTATTGGCCTTATCCGAGACTCTCCCCTCTCTCGTGGATTAATTCATTCCCCGTCTCTTGTAAATGTCTCCTTAGTAGTTGTCATCATGTTTTATTATTAAAACATAGAAATACAATCTGCATATTACATCGCTTTGGTCGTAGCCACACATTATATATATATAAGCATTAATTAAACTGCAGATTATAGTGGGAATGGTACAACACCAATATGATGTAAATTACATATATTAGATCAAAAGCAAAGTATATGCAGGTTTAGTGAATAACAAACCAAGCAAGGACATATTGCTCTATAATGTTGGCACATCAACCATGACATGAATAACATCAATAAACACAGTTATGGGTTTTCACTTAAATAAACAAACATCATGTATGGGTCTTGAGTTAAAAGAAAATATTGTTTGAATCTTGAAAATTATTCAAATATCCCTAGATTTGGATGGAACTGAAAATATTTGAAAGATTTTAAGGTTTTTCTTTAAAAATTGAACCTCTCCAACATATATCTCGCTAGAACATTGACATAATGACGATGGCATGCATTATGCACCCAAAAAAACATTAGCAGATAGGTATACTTGAATATTGCAAGAAATACAAGGCTTGTGCACTGCTTGGATTCTTTGGATTTATGTTAACATTGTACATAGCCCTGAGTTTTTTTTTGACGCAGTAAATAGTTCCATTTTGTTGTTTAAACATCTTAGTTCTCCTGTTTGAAATCATTAAGACGATCAAAGGGGATAGTATTAGTTTCAACCTAAATGTGCATGCATTAGAATACCACCCATGTCATGTCCATGAAGTCAAAGGAACCATCAAGGTTGTTCTTATAGCATCATCCTAGTGACTATTTTGAGTGTTAACTAGTGTGGTTGTCTCACCATGAACACTGTCAGAAGTTGTTAACAATTGCACACACATAACCTAAATTTCACTACATATAGACAAAATGTAAAGCCAAGCCCATTTCAGCAAGAAGAGAATACGAAAAGACAAGCTAAAAAAGAGTTGAAATACACATGGTTAGACATGTCGAATTTCACACAACATAATGAAGCCAAATTAAACAAAGCCAAAATACAATGAAGCCAAATTAAACACAATAAACGATTCTTGGTTAGACAAGCAAAGCCTATTAGATAGCTTTATACTAGAGCCTTTGTTAAATAATTTCTAACAAAGCATTAATTTCGTATATAAAGCCTTTTATTATGTAATAAATAAATAAACTCAATTTTTATAATAAAAAAAAATTAAACAAACAAACTTATATTCATTTTTTCAAAATTTCAATATTTAAAAAAATAAAGCCTAAATTTTTTTTTTACTTAATCAAAATCAAGTAAAGTATAATTTTTAATTAAAAAAAAAATCAACGTATTAACTTACCAATTAACACAACTTCACACTTCTCAACACTTAGTCAAGTCATACATTTCGATATTTAAATGTAGATTCTCATTTTGGAAGCAGTCCAACCTCCAATGAAGACTTCTCAACACCAACTCACACCTTTCTAGATTTGAATCTAGATTCTCATTTTGGAAGAACTCCAACCTGTTATTGGACCACAAACCCCGAGGTATTACTTATTATATTAAAGAAGGGAAAATT
Source organism: Picea engelmannii (assembly GCA_009831015.1). Classification (NCBI taxonomy): domain Eukaryota; kingdom Viridiplantae; phylum Streptophyta; class Pinopsida; order Pinales; family Pinaceae; genus Picea; species Picea engelmannii. Next base: position 41,584 of record ML781343.1, on the reverse strand, counting down.
GTATATACTTTATGAGTATATCACAACTTTACACATTCTATTCTATTATATGATATAAAAGTTCCATAGCTTGCGTTCTAATTTTCTATAATTAATTACGAAAAATAGCGCCTTAATTTATGCATGCATGTGACCGGATGCTTCGATTCTTGGGCAAGCACCCGAGTACGCAGGCGCTTTGACTGGAATAACCAGTCGCCGATCGGCGAGAAGGCAAAGAACCTTTCAAATCCGTGCTGGCCGGTAGTACCCGCGGCCGAATATCTAGGGAATATCCGCCCTCTAGAAGTATTAAAAAATAGATTTTCTATGCTCTTTGTCCCACCCAATTTGTCATTGTGTGGGTTAGAATATAGAGTTTTTGTTGGATCACATGGACTTTTGTGTTTATTGGGTGTGTATTGTTGGTTTTGAAACCTTGAAATTTAATTGAAAGTTTTGTTTTTTTATGAAAGATGGAAAAGAATAGTATAAATGTGGAACAAAATTTCAATTATAAAATATGAGTTTGTATTAATAAAATTTATATTCTTATGATATCACATGTCTATGTGCATTCAAATGTGTACATGTTTATGTGCACTGAAATGTGTAGATGTAGTAGCATTTCATGTTTAAATTATTTCAAGTGCATACCCATACAATATATCTTTTCACTTGTCCAAAAAATTATTTATTACCAAAACTCATAACATACACCATATCGTATATGCTCATAACATACACCATATCGTATATGCTCATTGGTATATCAGTTATAATCTAGAATCCTACTCAAATAAAATGCACATTTGAAGACAATAAATTTTAGGTACAACCAAGTGACTCAAAAGGGTTAAACAAATTTTTAAGTCATGTCCTTAGTTAGCAAATTAAATTTAATATCCAAAATCTCTCTTGCATAGACATCTGCACCTTATCCTTTAGGTTTCAACCTCGTGACACTAACTTTTTTTTAATAAAAACAAGTCCATTAACATAGATAAAAGTGTTTCATATTTAACACCCCAATTATATCTGTTCTGACAAATTACAACAAAACTTAACTAAGAATGTAAAAAATCTTAGTGTATTTTACTTAGCCTTAGTGTTTTTCCATTCCTGGTATCTTTTTAAAGTTAGAAGAGTTCCTTCATGTAGTTGCCAAACAATTTTCTTTTCTTAATTATGTTTTTTATTGTGTCCACATGACCAAAGCCACACAATCTTAATTAGAACAAGATTCTCCTTTCCCATAAGTATCCTTGTGAGGGGTGCCCTTTTTTCCTTCCACTTACTCACATCAACCAAACTCCCCATTGCTCATTCTTAGAAGGGATGGTAAGAGAAGGGACTTTATTTAGAGAGTTGTGGATGGCAGGAAGTTATTGTTCATCTTTGTTGGAAAACTAATCTATTAGGGTTACTATTATTCACTTGAGAAGGAACATGAAACATCACAAGTGATAGGAAAAATTATTGGGAGTCCAAGAGACCTCTTGAAGAATGAATCCAAAGATCATCTAGATGTATTTATATGTGTATCATATGAATGAAATGATTTTCAATGTTGATCTCTACTCTGATGCATTTTAACAGTGGTATCAAAACGCTTATAGTTCTTATGCCTGAACTAACCTATAATAGTTATCCATAACTAAGTTTGGCTTGTTTGATTTATTCATGAGACCTTTTCATTTTAACATGCAAAAACACCCCACTTTGGTTTGTTACTCTAAGATTTGTCTATACATCGTTACTTTTCCAATCTGCAACTCTAGATGTACCCACAACTTGGGCTTAATCTATGGATAAACATAGTTATGGACCGTGGTTCAATTTAAGTGAGCAACATGTATTATTCCTGTCTCCACATAGATTCCAGTCTTCACAACGACGGATTCCAGTCTTTACACACTACAACACACCTTACCTTAAATTCCATTGGCCCAACGGAGATTTTAAATCGCATGGTCACCCAATTTCGTGCATGCTTCAAACGAAATTTCTCTTTGTGGGTTTCGAACTCTAGATGTGCATGCCCGGGGTTCCTCCTTGATGTGGGTTAGTCGGCGGTTTGAAATTCCCACTGCTCAAATATTGACTTCTATTCCATTAAGAAAAAAGCACGTTGATTTTGGCTCTCGTTTCGACTCTCATAGCCATTGGTGATTGGTCTTTCGATGTCCATAAGTGTTTGGAAGCCATGAACGCACATATAGAGCGATAATGGGCACCTTTTCTTTATGCAAATCATGGTGGTGTTGTAACACTAAATTTCCCATGTACTTCTCATTACACATTCTTATTGGGCCGCCTTCCCTCACCAATCATGTCAATTGCTATTTGTGTGTATATCTTTATAACGTTCTTTGTTGATAGTTTCTTTGTTAACCATGGTGGCCTTCTGTGTTCCAACCCCTTGATATATTTTGGGATTGTGTTTGATACACAAAGTGTTAGAAAATGCATTCTCTTGTCTCGAGAAGTGTGTTTGCCTTTGGGACTTCTAGTATTCCAACTTTTGGGGATTCTAGTAATCATTCCTTTGGTTTTGGAAGCACTTCCTTTGTTGGAGATTACAAAGGTGGTATTTTTTTTTTCAATATTAATGAAACATTCAATTTCATAAACTTGCAAATAGTCTTTTTTAAGTTTATTTGTGTTTTTTTAAATCAAGTTGAATTACATTATAAATAGGTGCATTTTCAGTAGAAGTCAACACCATTCATTTGTTGAGTTCGAATTGTAGAGTATGATTGTTAAAGGGTGGAGTTGTAAGAATCCCTTTGCGGTCTAAGCCAATCTTTAAATGAATCAAATTTATGAACTATGAAGGTTACTGTATATTGTAATACTCTGTATTATCGACAATATGGTCACAACTACCAAATCGACTCTCTATGTTGTTTTTCCCAAGCGGATTCAACCCTTTGTATGCACTAATACCATGTTGATCTTTTACCACTCTACTCAACACCTGATCGTTAGCTCAAAATAAAATCACTTTATCTACTAATAGCACAACTGAGTAATCAATTAAACATGCATCGGAAACATAAATAAGGAAACCAAATAAAGCACACATAAACACCAATATTGTTGGGTATAAACTTTTGGAAAAACCCCGGAGGTAAAACCAGTCCAATGATTCTTTTATTAAGGTCAAATCAAGGCTCTTGTAATAGGGAAAATGGCCCACTAATAGAATTATACACTACAGACAAACCTGGAAACTCTTGTGCTATTGTACGACCATGTACCAACACGTTTCCCGGGGTATACGCGATTCACCTTCTGATGAACCACGTATATACACAACTGTCTACAGTGTCAACTGCATATGTGCATGGAAAGCCCATACATCCACTTGTGTACAACGCTTTTCTTTCCTTTGGTCTCTGTCCTTTGAAACCCACCTTCAACTGCCCTATCTCTCTCTCCTCCTCGACCTGCATGACCTCTAGATGGAAGTCCTTCTCCACCTATCCAAGATCTTGAATCACAGTCCTTTCTGATCCAACCCTATAATCAATACTTGGATGAAATATCTTCACCCAACCTGTGAGATCTCCTCACTCTAGTGTAAGCAAAAGTCCTTATTTGTTTCTACACTCTCTGACTAGAAAAATTCATTATTTTCTATCACCAATCGTGGCAACTCACCAAACATCCTCAACCTTGGCATCTCACCAAATGTCCCTTTCTCTCAACATCTCACTAAGAGTCTCTCGATCTTGGCATATCACCAAGATATCGACTGTGTCGACTCCCTCAACACAAGTGTCTTCCTCCTTCTCCTAGTCTTGTTTTTATAATCATGAGTTACAATCTATTTATAATCTTCAAAGTGATCTACAGTTGAGACTACTTCTCACACTCACTTAAGATTTAGATTACATGTTGCATGTTATGCATGTTCCTTAAATAACTTAATTCACTAAAAAATACAATTTTACTTTAATTAATTCATTTTAACTAAAGTAAACTCAAGACTAGAATATTCTTTGACAACTTCCACATGCTAGACACATGTCAATGTGGAAGTATCTGTCTGATGCTACCACAAACATAAACACTCCCTCTTAGCAAGGAAGGTACTTCTCCCACCTAGAGTTGGATCAATATTCGTTAACAGATCTGCTACCATGCCTGCTCTCCAATCCACCTCATTGGTTTCTCCCTCTGACATAGAAGTTATCCTTGCCATGACATTATGACCTGTCTCTGAAGAATAATTGCCTCTGAACATGCTCATAGAAGTATCCTACTCCTGAGCATCCTACATGACCATCTCGTACCATGAGTCCTTCTTGACAGAATTGGAAGGCTTCTCTTTCCCACTTGAACCTGAAGGTTGAATCCCTCTGAGATGCTCAACCTTCAGAGCTACGTTCTCCCTATTCTCTGCCACTCCGTTGCTTGCAATTGATCCATAATCCAAGATCCTCTTGGATTATTTTATAGGCTCCCATCCTAGTATAATGGTTCACCCGATGAACAAAAATTAACAAATATCCAAGCCCTGCAAACCCCAAGATCATTCCTTCGATCTTGTTGGTTAGGTGTTATCTCCCTTGATGCCCCTTTGCTCCTTTCCTCGAACATTTCCCTACATAATTTAATGAAATTCATTCTCCATCCACTCAATGATATCTTACTCACTCATTTTGTATGTGTCTTATGTCCACTGAGAAATAGCCAACACTTGCAACCGAGCACCTCTGCTACTGCTATACAATCTTCTACATGCAATGTGTATATTTCCTAGATTTGTCCTTTCCACTAGATCTTTCTACTACTCATGGCGTTATTATGGTTGCTCCTACGACTTCTCTTCTCCTTTGGAATGATTAGATCTCTAGGTGAAATTCCTTCTTCACCCCTTTCTGAGATCTCCTTGAGAAAAATTTATTCTTTGCTCTGTCTGAGTCACTGACTCCAACCAGTTTGTCATGTTCTTATCTCTTGATGAATGACCTTCTTCACCCATATGATATCCCTTGAGTCATTTTCCTTCATGGCTCAATCTCTTGAGCAAAATTTCTTCTTTGCTCCTATGTAGATAACACACGCACATGACCAAAAGTTTGTCTCTGCTCCTATGTGCTCCCATGTGGCTCAGATATCTAGATGAAAGTCCTTCTCCACCTATCTGAGATGTCCTTATTGATTGCTCGGCCTCCTGCCATTTCTCATCAAGCCACCCTACAAAATTTATTTGCTAAAATTGCATCTATGTTGTCCCTGTATGGCCTATACACGACTGTCAACATTGAAAATAGTGTATATACGTGGTTCACCCTTTTTCAAACCATGTATGTGCTTCTCCCTTCTGCAAATCATGTATTCTTCCGTACACCTACAAAAATACTTGTTCTTCCCATTACTATTGTTTCCCTAAAAAAATATGTCCTTCGATTTCCTCTGCTAGTTTATAGATATGCTAAGATCTCCTATCTGACTGATCTACTGCAAAAGAAAGTGGATTTGTGCTTAGTCCTTCAATCACCCACCTCAACACTCATCATCCCATAGATCTGCTTCTGCAACCCTAGATCTGATCTTGATCTCTACCACGGTCACTCAGATCTCATAGATCTTTCGATACCATGTGCACTTGGTTTCCTCCCAGAGAAACCTTTCTATGATACCATGTTGATTTTCCCAAGAGGATTCAAACCTTGTTATGCACTAATACCATGTTGATATTTTACCACTCTACTCAACACCCAACAATTAGCTCAAAATAAAAAATCACTTTATTTACTAAAAGCACAGCTGAGTAATCAATTAAACATGCAGCAGAAACATAAACAAGGAAACCAAATAAAGCACACATAAACACCAATATTTTTGGGTATAAACCTCTGAGAAAACCCCGGAGATAAAACCAGCCCAATAATGCTTTTATCAAGGTCAAATCAGGGCTCTCGTAACAGGGAAAATGGCCCACTGATAGAATTATACACTACAGACAAACCTAGAAACTCTTGTGCTATTGTACGACCCTGTACCGACACATTTCCTAAGGTATACAAGATTCACCTTCTGTTGAATCGCGTATATATTATTGATACTGAGAGTGGGGTGAATCAATATCAAGTACAATTTAAAACCTTTTTCAACTTATACTTAAACCATTCAACTATATCCAATGAGCAATGAACAATAATATAAGAGTTACACCAATACACCACAATACACCATGCACAATATATGAGAAATAA
>ML781343.1:1466-30906 GCA_009831015.1 Picea engelmannii | reverse complement strand
GAAACAACATGATGTATAATATCCATTCATGGGTGTTGTATATGCATGTGCATTGTCCTTCATGTCCAAATACCTTTATCAATCTTGCGGTCCAAAACCCATGACTAGGGTTGACATCAATGACAACAACCAATCTTCCAACATATACACGACTGTCTACAATGTCAACTGCGTATGTGTATGGAAAGCCCATATGTCCACTTTTGTACAACGATCTTCTTTCCTTTGGTCTATGTCCTTTGAAACCCACCTTCAGCTGCCCTATCTCTCTCTCCTCCTTGACCTGCATGACCTCTAGATGGAAGTCCTTCTCCACCTATACAAGATCTTGAATCACAATCCTTTGTGATCCAAACCTATTATCAATACTTGGATTAAATCTCTTCACCCAACCTGTGATGTCTCCTCACTCTACTATAAGCAAAAGTCCTTCTTTGCTTCTACACTCTCTGACTAGAAAAAGTCCTTCTTTTCTATCACCAATCTTGGCATCTCACCAAATATCCTCAACCTTAGCATCTCACCAAATTTCCCTTTCTCATATCATCTCACCAAGATTCTCTCGATCTTGACATCTCACCAAGATCTCAACTATGTTGACTCCCTCAACACAAGTGTATTCCTCATTCTCCTAGCCTTGTTATTATAATCATGAGTTACAATCTATTTCTAATCTTCAAAGTGATCTACATTTGAGATTACTTCTCACACTCACATAAGATTTAGATTACATGTTGCATGCTATGCATGTTCCTTAAATAACTTAATTCACTAATAAATACAATTTTACTTTAATTAATTCCTTTTAACTAAAGTAAACTCAAAACTAGAATATTCTTTGATGACTTCCACATGCTAGACACATGCCAATGTGGAAGTATCTATCTGATGCTACCACAAACATAAACACTCCCTCTTATCAAGGAAGGTGCTTCTCCCAATTGGAGTTGGATCAATATTCGCTAACAAAACTGCTACCATGCATGCTCTCCAATCCACCTGATTGGTTGCTCCCTCTAACACAGAAGCTATCCCTTCCATGATGGTCTGACCTGTCTCTAAAGAAACACTGCCTTTGAACATGCTCCTATAAGTATCCTGTTCCTGATCATCCTATATGACCATCTCATACCATGACTCCTTCTTGAAAGACTTGGAAGGCTACTCTTTCCCACTTGAACCTGAAGTTTAACTCCCTCTGAGTTGCTCAACCTTCAGAGCTACCTTCTCCCTGTTCTTTGCCACTCAGTTGCTTGCAATTGATCCATAATCCAAGATCTCTTGGATCCTTTTATAGTCTTACATATCAGTATAATGGTTCACCTGAGGAATACAAATCAATAAATAGTCAACCCCTGCAAACCCCAAGATCAATCCTTCGATCTTGCCGGTTAGGTGTTATCTCCCTTGCTTCCCCTTTGCTCCTTTCCTCAAACCTTTCCATACATAATTTAATGAAGGTCCTTCTCCATCCACTCAATGAGATCTTACTCACTCATTATGTGTGTGTCTTATGTCCACTGAGAAATAACCAACACTTGTGTTAACACATAATATTGTATGGGTCAAAACAAAATTCACCTTAGTTTTGTTCTTTGAGTCATAAGGTTTATAGGACATAGGTGTTGAGTCTTTAGGTTGTAATCATAAGTTAGATTTGGTTTCGTAATGAGTAAGGCTATGTATATCCTTGGTCTAAAATTTGAGCTATGAGATTGTAACACACCCCGCCACCCACAGGCCCGGGTACGCTACCTTCAAGCCCACCCTTGGACTTCTTTCTCTTACCGATACCTTTTTAAATTAATAAGGTCACATAAAATAAAAGATCTAACGACATGCACAACAATAACCATCAAGCATGCATATTCTAAAGATTCAATTAAACGATAAATAAATACACAACATAATACATTCATATACGAATAAATAATACCATAATAGAGAGCACTTATCTTTATAAAAGAAGACACCAATTGGCTACAGACCAAGGACGTTCCACCCAACCGTAGACACTACTTCTCCATATCTCAACAACAGTTTCACCCGCGAGCCAGGGCTATGAATCCACAAGGACGGTTCAAGAATATTACTTGGCTTCCCGAACCAGTTAGCACTCAAGCTCTCACAGGATTTCCCAACACTCACAGCAATCCAAGTACCCAACTCTCTTCTACCCAGCTTGCACCACCCAAGAGAATGGACCTCCACCTTTCTCTGCCACGTAGTCCCTTAGGAAGTCCTTCTCCTTCCAGGGCTCCAACGCAAATGGTCCAGAATCTCCATGCTGGAACTCTCAAGACTCGCAATTATGAACAAACATGGACACAAACCAATGCATCTCAAACGTGGAGGCCTCAATTCATGGTTGGATTACACCAGGGACCTCTACAACCAATGATACCATGGCCACTCTTTAGCAGTTCACTTCCTTTCCCCAAGCCAATACACATATGAGGAAGATGAATGAGTGAAGGAAATGAATGGAGTGAGATCTCCACCCCAGGTGTGAAACAATGAAAAATCAATGAATGAATGCATGAGGGAAATAATGGAATTAATGAAGAAGTGAAGGAGCGAACGAGCCAACCCCCCCAATTAGACCAGGGACGGGTTTAAGTATTTTCATGGGGAATCAAGAACCTCCTAGAATCCCCCAAGAATCTCACGTAACTGATCCACACCCTTAGACAAAAGGGTAATTAAAATAGGAAATAAACATTTATCCCCTCAAGCCCCCTCTCTTGTGGAATCATAGCCCCCTATAACTCTAGTCCTTGTTCATCTAGTAGCCAGAGATGTATTTATTATTAATAATGATCAAAACATTACATTTCTTGGGCACACTGGCCTTTTCATAATTGTTTGGTCCCTCTAGTATCTTGACAATTAACAAAATACATTATTTAATACGGGGCTCAAAACCCAGGGTGTTACATCCCCTCCCCCTTATTTTGGCACTGTCCTCAGTGCATATACAAAATAGAGATCAAACTCTCAAAATTTATTCAAAAAGTTGTGGGTACTCTGCCCGCATGGCATATTCATGCTCCCAGGTAGCATCTTCAGGACTGTAGCAGGTCCACTGAACTTTTACCAGCTCTATAACTTGATTCCGAAGCATTTTGACCATTCTGTCCAATAACCACATTAGTTGAACCTGAAAGTCTCCCTCTGTCTCTACCTAAATCAGATGCCAATCAATAACATGTTTAGGATCATGTACATATTTCTTTAGTAAAGAGACATGAAATACATTATTCACATTCATGGAAGCAGACAATGCAAACATGTATGCAACTGGCCCTATTCTGTCTAATATTTTAAATGGACCACAAAATCTAGCTACCATCTTTGTACAACTACCCAATTTCAAGGAGCTTTTCTTAGGCTTCACTTTCAAAAGTACATGCTCCCCTAATTTAAATTATTTAATTGTCATGTTCTTATCCACATAAACTTTCTGTCTATCCTGAGCTGCCTTTAAATTCTACTTGATCTTAACCATTTGGTCTTCCATATACTTGAGCAACTCTGGACCAAGTACCACTCTATCTGATGGGTTGTCGCAGCTTACTGGAGTATTGCATTTCCTACCATACAAGGCTTCAAATGGGCTCATTCTCAATGAAACTTGATACCCATTATTATATGCAAACTCAACCAAGTGCAAGTAATCTTCCCACTTAGATGGCTTATCCATCACATACATTCTCATCATATCTTCAATTACTCGGTTGACCCTCTCTTTTTGTCCATCTGAATGTGGATGGTATGTTGTGCTAAAGTTTATATTTGTACCAAATCCTTTAAACAATCCCCTCTAGAAATTGGAGGTAAACTTTGTATCTTTGTCCGAGACAATTGTCCTAGGTATCCCATGCAACCTAGCAATCTCCCTCATGTAAATTTCTGCAATATTAGCCGATGTATGGTTTTTTTTTACAGGAACAAAATGAACAACCTTTGTTAATTTGTCAACCACTACCGTGATTGAATCATGTTGCCTTATTGTAATTTTTCCTTTACCCGTAAGTAATGCTGATCTGTAACAAGGTCATCTAAAAATTTTCTCTTCAAGTCTGACTAATGTGCACTGATATCAGTGGCATGCATGAGATGCACTCTTCTACTAAGTGCATCGACAACTTTATTCTCTTTTCTTTTGATATGCTTGATATTGAGGTCATATTCACTTAAAAATTCCATCCATCTTGTTTTCCTGGAATTCAAGGTTGGATGTTCAAAAAGATACTTTAGGCCAATGTGGTCTGTCCTTAATTCAAATCTCTTCCCCATGAGATAATGCCTACACATCCTCAAGGCATGGACTAGGGATGATTTGAAGGATGGATATTTATTTTGAAATGTAGAAACCTTGGTGAATCTTACTAATCCTTCATATGCCAACTATAAATGTTTGGCGATATTTTTGTAAAACTATTCAAATTTATAAGGATTTTAGATAGTTTTTATAAAATGTTGGCGATTTGTAAGGTAAAATAATTTTATTCTGTAGAATTTGGGCGAATCATTTTTAAAATAACGAATCTCTTTTTTGGAAAAACCATGGAAAATTAGCTCATGAGCGAAATTTAGCCCCTAAAATCATCCCTGGCGTGGACAATGGCAGCAAGCTCCAAGTCATGTGTGGCATAGTTCCTCTCATGCTCCTTAAGCTTTATGGACTCATAACCAATGACATGTCCTTTTTGCATGAGGACTCCCCCAAGTCCTTCCTTACATGCATCTGTACATACCACAAAACTTTCATCTAGGTCAATAATATTTAACATAGGTGCACTAGTAAGTAATTGCTTCAACAAATTAAAATTCTCTTCACACTTAGGTGTCCATTCAAATTTAGTTCCCTTCTTTTGCAAAGAAGTGGCGTAATGAGAAATCTTAGAGAATCCTACTATGAACCTTATGTAGTAACCAACTAATCCCATAAAATACATGACTATTGACACATTTATGGGTGTTGGCCATCCTCTAATGGCTTCAATATTCTCTGGATCTACTGCTATGCCCTACTCTGAAAAAATGTGTCCCAAGTAATGCATCTTCTTTTGATAAAAATAACACTTACTCAACTTGGATACAATTGATGTTCTCTCAGCACTTGCAATACCAGTCGTAAGTGATGTTCATGCTCCTCTTTAGACTTAGAATAGACAAGTATTTCATCCAAGAACACTATGACAAACTTATCCAAATACTTTCTGAACATGTCATTCATTAAGCACATAAATACAGTCGGTGCATTGGTCAGTCCAAATGGCACCACTACAAATTCATAATGCCCATACATGGTCCTAAAGGTTGTCTTATGAATGCCTTATTCCTCAATTCTTACCTGATGGTATCCTGACCTCAGGTCAATATTTGAAAATATATTTTCTCCTCTTAGCTGATCAAAGAGGTCATCAATTTTGGGTAGAGGATACTTGTTATTTATATTATACTTATTCAGTTGTCGAAAGTCAATACACAGCCTCAAGTTTCCATCCTTCTTTTTTACAAACATTACTGGTGCTCCCCAAGGTGAAACACTTGGACGTATGTACCCTTTCTTCAACAATTCCTCCAACTGCATTTGTAATTCTTTTAACTCTGGTGTGCTCATTCTATAAGGTGGGTTTTACATCGGGGAAACTCTTGGCACTAAATCAATAGAGAAATCTATTTCCCTTTTTGGTGGAAACCCTGGTATTTCTTGGAATACATCCTCAAATTCTTGTAGTATCAAGAAATCTTCAAAGCTTGGTCCCTTTGTCTTTTCTATCTCCTCCACATGGGCTGCATACTATTGACATCCTTTCCTAAAACATCACTTTAGTTGTAAGGATGAAATCTCCCTTATAGAGATGGGTCTTGGAACTCCTTTCACAGTGTTATGTTTTCCATCTTCATCAAGACAGGTAAATGTCTTGCTATGACAATCTAGGACAACATGATGCTTGTCCAGATAATCCATTCCAATTAGAATATCATAAGACCCCAATGGTATGATATTTAGATCAGCATTTGTATTCACACCATTAAGACTTATGGAACATCCTTTGTCCATATCATGGATTCTCATTTTGGTTCCAGTGGCTAGCTGAACCAAACTTGATTTTCCAAGCTTACTTTTCTCCAAATGCAATCTATCCACTATTTTAGGATCAATGTAACAATGACTTGATCCTGAATCAATTAAAATAGCAACAGGTTGATTTATGATCTTACCTTCCACCTCAATCATATTGGAATGGTACTCTGCTTGTCGATCATCTAAAGCGACATAGATTCTTCCCATATATTCGACTTTTGTAGCCTCTTGTACGTTGTGCACAGTATTCACTCTGTCCTTTTTGTGTGGGAAATCCTTGTACAGGTGATCTTATTTGCATCCCCAACATTGGATAGGTGGTCTTCCCCTTTTTCCCAAGGAGTCTTCTTTCTTGGATTCACCCTTAGCATACTGATCTTGATGATTTCTATTAGGCTCATTCCTATTGAAGGGAGGTTTGAATCCTTTCCTCCGATGATCAGACTTTTTCTTCTGTTATCGGACTAATTGGTAGGTGCGGACACTAACAGATCTCCCTAGATCCACCTAGATCTAGAACAAAACATGACAGGACATGACTCTTTCCCTAAGTTATGACCATTGAATTAGCTAGTAAGGAGGAACAAGTAACATACCTTTGTATCGCTTCATTAGGTCTCTGTTTCTCCCACTTCGCTCCGGTGCTCTCATGAGGTCAAGACCAAGACAACACAAACCAACCAAAGTGAAGATAGCAAAATGTATTCAATCGTCAACTTATGCATATGAACAAGGAATTACACAATAAAGTAAGAACGACTTTATGGGAAAAGGACATGCCATTGTATCATATTAATGGAAAGTAGAATATACAACATGATTGCCTTGATGTCACAAGCTTCCTTTCGATGGCCCTTGGTTCCAACACACACACTTTCTCAGTCCTTGCATGAAGAAGATCCAATTCCTCTTGATATATCCACTAGAGTCTCCAAGCTTCTGCTCAAGCTGGGTTCTACACACAATTCCTTCACCAATTCTTTAATTAATCTTGCTTAACCTTTTCCATGAGAATCCTATCAATATATAGGAGAGGATGAGATGGTTACATGGATGAGAATGATCCCACTAAATCAGGGAAACCATTAAAATGACAACCATTCGAATGCCAGCCCATTTTCTAGAAGATTCCCTTCTAGAACCCTCGAGACTTCTTCCTTTTTCCAAGCTTGAAAACAAGTTCGCACCCTAAGTATAGAGCACAGTGCGAGAAGTTCGCACCCTAACTGAAGGTGGCTTGCAAGAATGGGTCATTCTCGCACCCTAGGTTATAAGCAACCTACGAACTCACTTTGAAAATATGTTTTCTAGAAGGAGATAAATGCCATTTTTCTCAGGAGAAAGTTCTTGTTGAGAGCCTGAGTACACTATTGTCAATACATCACCAAGATGACCAAAATCATGTGTAACACCTTCTACTTATCCTTCCAATATTTCTGCAGGTATTCTCTGCCCTAGCCTTGATCATACAAGTATTTAGCCTTTCTGATGGCCTTAGTCAAGGTCTTGGGATCATCATACCTAATATTTTCTTTATAAAAGTTTTGAAGTCCACTCAAAAACCTTTGTATCTTTACCTTTTCATCGTTTATAAACCCAACATATTTTAACAATCCCAATAACTTCTTCTCATATTCTGCCATAGTCATGCTTCCCACCCTGAGTTCAAATGTAATGATCCCAAGCCAATTTTTTCGCTTGGTATCACTAACTACTACTGATTTATTGATGTGCAGGTGTTTATTGAGCTATTAAGTGCATACAAGATTCATCCAACACATGAAGATCATAACACAATCAAGATATAGAAGCAAAAGAAAGATCTGACCTTTTTATTATGTGAAATCAATACAATAGATCGCCGATCTAGCATAAACCTCAGATGGCCATACAATCAATAGATATGAGCTGCTACAAAATGCTCTGCCGATACAAAAGAAGCCTCCAAAGGTTGAATAAGTAATGAAGACCAATACCTAGCATATTTGGATGTAAAAACCTCTAGCTGAAGAGTGCCACACTCCAAGTGAAGACTGAAACCCTCAAGATTTCAGACCTGATGGCAAGATGCTCCAAATGAGCCAAAACTCGGCCCAATGATAGATCAGGGCAGTGGGAACCTCCTCCTTAAGTTTCAAGCCCAACGTCCAAGTCCAAATCCTCCAACTACTAGATCTCCTCAGGGAGTTGCGCCCTCCTGAATAAATGAAACCCCAATGCAACTCGTCCCTGGAGTAATACACATCCAAATGGAGTGAAACTCTCCAAGAATATAGATTGGGCAATGAAAATCCCATGGGAGAAGTTTCAGAACCAAATCTCAAGCAGATCTCTCTAGATCTGAGTTTTTCTGAATCACAAGACGTCCCCTATGGCTCCAAGACGTCCCAATCCGTAGATAATTATATGATGATGATAACCCTCCAAAAAAGTCCTCAAACTGATGATCATGCCCCTGCAGACAAAAACCAAGTGTCGGAATGGTCCCAGGCCCTCTGGATAAGCTGGATCAAACCTCCCTCTAGATGATGGTGCGCCCTTGTTGGAATCACAAGAACAGTACAGCCTGCTACATTCTAAAGCGCTAGATGGAGATGAGTTGAGACTAGAATGGTGTGGAGGAATATTTCATCCCCGAGACCAAGTTGTGGAACAAGGTGAGTGGATATTTCACCACTGAGTTGCTCACAAGGGTTTGTACAGCAAAACCCCCAAACTGAATGCTCAAGAGCAATAGCAAATGTTAATCCAAAATAGAATGAATAATAGGTGCGCCCCAACCTCTTACTTATACTTTTTCCTTCTAAGTCTCTATTGAGTTAGGTTAACTCCCAGGGTTAATCTTCTATTCTTATGTTGAGTTATCTTTTACCCTTAATCCCTTTTCCTTTCTTAAGTCACATTAAAAATATAACTTTAGCCTCATTGACTTCCCCCTTCAGTGTAAGACTATGACCTAGTGGGGGTGCCCAGGCCACTGAGTCTCCTCATCACCTCTCTAAGACATGGGTGACATTACAGTCTCCCCTACTTGAAATTGCTTGTCCTCAAGCAATTCCAAACCTGCTTCTCTTACCACGTGTTCTTGCTCCCAAGTGGCATCCTCAATGGGTAAATCCTTCCACCTGATCAGGTACTCCTTGATGCTTCGGTTTCTGAGCCTCTTCTCTCGGACTTCTAGTACCTCCTCCAAAATCAAAACAAGTTGTCCCTCCTCATCCATGGGGGGTAATACCTCAATAGGCCTGATGTGTTGACCGAGGGATTTCTTAAGGCATGAGACATGAAAAACATTGTGAATTCTGCTACCCTGTGGAAGCTCCAGCTCGTAAGCTGCGGCCCCTATCCTCCTACTGACTCTGTAGGGTCCAAAGAAACGTGGTTACAGTTTCTCTGCTCCACTTCTTTTAATGGAAGTCTGCCTGTATGGTTGCAGGCTCAAGTAGACTAAATCGCCAACCTCAAAAGTCCGGTCAACTCTGTGCTTGTCTGCTTGGACTTCTGCTGGTTTTGTGCCCTCTGTAGATGATCCTTCAATTCCTTGCGAATTTCTTGGCTTTGATGTATCCAATCTTGTACCATCAGTGCCCTACTGTCTCCGAATGAAATCTCTACAAATGACAAAGGATCATAGCTATACAAAGTTGTAAATGGAGACATGCCAATAGACATATGTTGGGTGGTATTGTACCAATATTCTCCCAAATGCAACCATCTAACCCATGCCTTCTATTGCCTTGCCACATAGTTTTTGAGATATCCCTCCACCCACTTGTTGACTATCTCTGTTTTTCCATCTGTCTGTGGGTGATAGCTGGTGCTAGGGGTCAAGGCCATACCAACCAACCAAAATAACTCCTTCCAGAAAGTACTCATAAACCTGCTATCCCTTTCGCCGACAATGGTCTTGGGGAGGCCGTGCAACCTGAAAATCTCCCTGAAAAACAGTTCAGCCACCTGTGTTGCACTGAAGTCGGTAGCTATGGAAAATAAGTGAGCAAACTTTGTTAACCTGTCCACCACTACGAATATGCAGTCCTTTCCTTGCGTCTTTGGTAGCCTAGTGATGAAATCCATGGATATACTTTCCCATTTGTGCTCCGGAATGGGCAAGGGTTGCAAAAGTCCTGTTGGGTGTGTGTGCTCATCCTTGTTTTCCTAACATGTCGTACACTCTTTGACGTGCCTAATCACATCCTCCTTCATCCCTTTCCAAGAGAATCTTTCTCTCACTTCCCTGTACCTCTTGTTGATCCCCTGATGTCCCACCATTGGTGAGTCATGGCATGCCTGCAATACCTTGTCCTTGAAGGTCGATCCAGAAACCAAGAAGACTCGTTCTTTGTAGTAGATGAGGTCATTAATAACCTTGAAATATTCATCTTGTACCTGTCCATCCAAAAGTTGGCACACAAACTGATCCTCTGCATACTCCATCACTAGTTGGTCTTTCCAATCAACTGTTATCCCTATTATGGCAAGGATAGATGGTATCCTGGATAAGGCATCAGCCACCACATTATTCTTTCCTTTGACAAACTCAATGTCGAAGTCATAGGCCTATATTATGCTTACCCATTTTTGTTGCCTATCATTCAATTCCTTCTGTTCTAATAAGTATTTGAGACTGTTATGATCTGACTTGACAACAAACCGAGCACCTACCAAGTATTGCCAAAATTTGGCTAGTGCATGCATGATAGCCAACATTTCTTTGTCATAAATGTTGTAGAGTAGCTCAGGACCCTAGATTTTACGGCTCTCGTAGGCAAGAGAGTGCCTCTTCTACATCAGTACGACCCCTATTCATTCCCTGGATGCATCACACTCCAAGGTAAGGAAGACTAAAATCTGGAAGGGCTAAGACTGGGCATGTACTCATCACCTTCTTCATTTTTTCCATCATTTTTTGAGCCTCCTTGTCCCACTTGAATGCTCCCTTCTTAGTCAAATCGGTCAAGGGTGCACACAATTGAGAGAACCCCTTGACAAAATTCCTGTAATATGTGCACATTCCTAGAAATCCTCTCAATTCTGTGAGTGTCTTAGCAGTGGGCCATTCCATGATGGCTTCAATTTTCTCCTGATGCACCTGTACCCCTTTTGCTCCAATAATGTGTCCTAGATAAAGGAAATCTGTCATTCCAAACTCACATTTGGACTCCTTAGCATATAGCGATTGTTCTTCCATAATTGACAAAATCTGGTCCAAATGCCTAAGATGCTCCTCCCATGTCTTGTTGTAGATAAGAAAGTCATCAAAGAATACCAACAGGTGCTTCCTTAGCTGTTTGTTGAATACATGGTTCATACATGACTGGAATGTAGCAGGGGCATTGGTTAACCCAAAGGGCATCACCAGAAACTCATAATTACTGTAGTGACATCTGAAAGTTTTTTTTGAGATGTCTTCCTCCCTCATCTTGATTTGATGATAACCAGAACGAAGGTCAATCTTAGTGAAGTAGATGGCCCCATGCAATTCATCCAACAGTTCATCAATCCTTGGTATTGGGTACCTATTTTTGATGGTATTTTTATTTAAGGCCCTGAAGTCAATGCACATCCTCATAGTGCCATCCTTCTTCTTCACCAACACGACTGAAGAAGCAAAAGGACTACTGTTGGGCTGGATGTGTCCCATGTCCAGAAGTTTCTTGATGGCCTTTTCTATCTCGTCTTTGTACTTCTTGGGATGTCTGTATGGTGTGGTGATCACTGGTTTGGCCCCTTCCTCTAGCTCAATAATGTGCTCAAATCCTCTATCTGGTGGAACCCCAGAGGAATAGGCCCAAACACCTTGTGGTGTTTGTCAAGGATTTCCTTGATTTCCAGAGTGTAATGAACCTTGCCCTGTTCATCCACACATGTCACAATCCTGCATTCGGCTGCATATACTATTTCATCCCTCCTGAAGATGGCTTCCATTCTCTTGGCCATGACTACCTTTGCAGCATTCCTTATCATGCCCCGAAGCACTACCTTTCATCCACCCTCCTCTGTGAATGACATTTCCATCATTTTGTAGTTGGTGGTGATAGGCCCTAATGTGCTGAGCCACTGAACTCCTAGGATGATGTTGGTATCCGGAAGGTCCATGACATAGATGTCCTGTGTCAACTCATGCCTTACCAAGGTAATATTTAGGCCCAGAATATATCTGTCATAGGGCATGGTGCTTCCTCCTGCAACCTCCACTTTGAATCCTTCAAATTCTACTATGGGTATGTGTCTCCTCTTCAGCAATGTTGCATCAATGAATTTGTGGGAACATCCTCCATCAATCAAGACCGAGACTCTCTAACCTTGCAATACCCCCCTCATTCAGAAGGTGTTATACTTGGGCACTCTACTGATAGATGCCAAGGTGGCCATACTATCCTGTCCTGTGATTTGTTCTTCCTCTGCTGCCTCAGTGGTTTCTGCCTCCATGTTCTGTATCTGTCCAATCTCATCTTCTTCTTCATTATCTGAAGTGACCTCAATGTAATGTACCTATCCACGTCCCATGCACTTGTGTGAGGGATTCCATGGTTCCTTGCATGTGAAGCAGAGTTGCTTCCTTCTCAGTTCTCTCTTGGTGTTATCATCTATTCTGCCACGACCCCTGTCATAACCCTTAGGGTCACGTCCTCCCTGGTTTGTTTGAGGCCTTTGATCTCTTCCACGATTGTTAAGAGGAGGTCTGGGTATGAATTTTGGTTTAGCGGCTCGACCCAAATCCCTCGTCTTCCAAATGGCCTCCTGTAGGTTGGTAGGCTTGAAGGCCTTTACCCAACCCTTCAAGGGTTCCATCAACCCTTCTGTGAAAAGAATCATGAGCCTGGATGGGTACATATCTTGCACCATTACTGCCAACCTCTGGAATTCATCAATGTATGACTCAACCTTACCTGTTTTCTTGAGTTGGGTGAGCTCCCGGAAATGTATCTCAGGATCTCCTTGATCAAATCTATCAATGAGATTCTGAGTGAACTCTGTATAGGATACAATCTGGTTGTGGCCGAGTGTGGTGAGCCCATGATACCACCAGTCATGGGCCTTGCCATCTAATTACATAGTGGCAAACTTGATGGCCTCCATCTCTCTCATGGGGTTAAGCTGCAGGTAAGTATCCATCTTCTGCACCCATGCTTGTGCTGTCATCTTGGCCGTACCATCAAAGTATGGAATATCTATCTTCCCGGCCCTTCGTTCAAACTCAAAGTTGCCCCTATGGTTCGTCCTAGGCTGGTTTTTGAACCTGAGTTGGAAATACTGGTCTAAGGACTTCTGTCTTTGAACTCTCATATCCAAGCTGTAGTATTCCTTGGTACTCCTGGCCAATTGTTCCACAAAGTCTTCAACCTATTCATGTTTCCCTTGCTCATCTGTGAATGTGGGCATGTACGGTCCGGGGTTAGCTCTACTACCCAAGTGTCGGCCTAGTTGTTCATATGTGAACACTGGCATGTATGGCCTATGATTGACCCTAATACCCATCTTCCCATGGGATGTGCCACCGCCTAGACTTCCTTCAGATCCCGGTGCTTTCTCCGGGTTATATCTGACTTCCTCATGGGTTCCACCGGAACCACTAGCCTCCTTATTCCTATATGTATCAGGATCCTTTCCTCGATGGGTTACTTGCATCAGAAGGTCAATTATCCTAGATTGGTTCTCATTCATCTTCTATAGATTCTTTTCAACCTTCTTCAAGGTTTCAGAAATTTCGTCCTATCCCCTTCTGTTGGTTTCTTGATACTCATCCAAATGTTGGACCAAGGTGCTTTCTGTGCGGTTCATGTTTTGTTGGAACTTACCAAATTCGGCTACTAAGAAAGCCAATCCCTGAGGCTCATGGCCATCCCCTGACCCTTCCATTTATGCCTCTGTCTCACTGTTGTTTTTCTTCCTTTGATCCATAACAATTCCACTGTACCTCTACATGCACCGATCCCTCCATAGGTTTGGAGGATCAAAGCTCTGATACAACTGTAATGATCCCAAGCCAAATTTTTCGCTTGGTATCACTAACTACTACTGATTTATTGATGTGCAGGTGTTTATTGAGTTATTAAGTGCATACAAGATTCATCCAACACATGAAGATCATAACACAATAAAGATATAGAAGCACAAGCAAGATCTGACCTTTTTATTATGCAGAATCAATACAATAGATGGTCGAACTGGCATAAATCTCAGATGGCCATACAATCAATAGATATGAGCTGCTACAAAATGCTCTTCTGATACAAAAGAAGCCTCCAAAGGCTAAATAAGTAATGAAGACCAATACCCATCAGATTTGGATGTCAAACCCTCTAGCTGAAGAGTGCCACGCTCCAAGTGAAGACTGAAACCCTCAAGAATTCGGCCCTGATGGAAAGATGCTCCAAATTAGCCCAAACGTGGCCCAATGATAGATCAGGGCAGTGGGAACCTCCTCCTGAAGTTTCAAGCCCAATGTCCAAGTCCAACCCCTCCAACTGTTGGATCTCCTCAGGGAGTTACGCCCTCCTGAATAAATGAAACCCCAATGCAACTCGTCCCTGGAGTAATACACATCCAAATGGCGTGAAACTCTCCAAGAATATAGATCGGGCTATGAAAATCCCATGGGAGAAGTTTCAGAACCAAATCTCAAGCAGATCTCTCTAGATCTGAGTTTTTCTAAATCACAGGACGTCCCCTATGGCTCCAAGATGTCCCAATCTGTAGATAATTATATGATGATGATAACCCTCCAGAAAAGTCCTCAAACTGATGATCATGCCTCTGTAGACAAAACCCAAGTTTCGGAATGGCCCCAGGCCCTCTGGATAAGCTGGATCGAACCTCCCTCTAGATGATGGTGCGCCCTTGCTGGAATCACAAGAACAATACGGCCTGCTACCTTCTGAAGCACTAGATGTAGATGAGCTGAGACTAGAATGGTGTGGAGGAATATTTCATCCCCGAGACCAAGCTGTGGAACAAGGTGAGTGGATATTTCACCACTGAGTTGCTCACAAGGGTTTGTATATAAAAACCCCCAAACTGAATGCTCAAGAGCAATAGAAAATTCTAATCCAAACTAGAATGAATAATAGGTGCACCCTAGCCTCTTACTTATAATTTTTCCTTCTAATTCTCTGTTGAGTTAGGTTAACTCCCAGGGTTAATCTTCTATTCTTCTGTTGAGTTATCTTTTAGCCTTAATCCATTTTCCTTTCTTAAGTCAAATTCAAAATATAACTTTAGCCTCATTGACTTCCCCCTTCAGTGTAAGACTATGACCTAGTGGGGGTGCCCAGGCCACTGAGTCTCCTCATCACCTCTCTAAGAGGTGGGGGACATTACATCAAAGAACTCTTGCATTTTCTTGTCATGTAAATGATCTGAGAGGTACTCCTTCTGGAAGTGCTTTCTTGAACTTCTTTCAAGTGATCCTATTCTCATTAATATGTTCAACTTGATTTAGTTGATCCCACCACATTGCAACTTTTCCATGTAAATGGTAGGTGGCAATTCGGGCTTCTAGATTTGATGAATAGTTATGCAATTGAAAATATCTCCTGAGTCCAAGCATCCATGCTTCATCATCATCTACCCTTTCTCTTTCACCATCAAAGGATGGTGGCTTGAGCTTCCTCAGCTCTCCTTGCAAACTGTCCACCTCTTGTCTCCTTCTGTGGTGCCTAATAAGAGACACCTATGGACTGCTTACGTAATCTTTCGATGCATAAAAATTTCTTGTTGAGTAAGGAGGTGAGTGGTGTCTATGAGTTCTACTAGAACTTCTTGAATGACCAACTCTTCCATGATCATCTCTTCTTTCATGACACCTTCCTTCTTCCTCTTTCTTTGATCGATTCTTGGCTTGACTTTGCAGCTGATTTAAGCTCTGCAACACTTGAGCATTTATCTAAATTTTCTCCCTCATCATCCTTTCGTTTTCTACTTTGTAGCTCTGCACTTCTATTTTCAGGCTTCTTACAGTTTCTAGCAATGTGTCTTTCTCCCCTCGGCCCTTGTGTCCGTTAGATTATGTCTCTGCATTGCCAATTCTAGTATTCTAGCATTCGACCTCCTTATCATGGTCGGAGGATCCCTTTCCTTCTTCCATTTCTTCAATATGCATTCTGAGCTGATGTGTTTAAACCCCTTAATTCTGCAAAATGTACAAGCAACCATTTTGTTAGAATTAAGCATATGATAAACAAAATTTTCCAAACCATGTTATAGGTCCCTTTTCTTCTCAATTCATGAAGAACATATATGTATCAATCTGCATCATATAACACTTCCATGTTACTCCTTGGTCGATACAGAATTTAATTATGCATGGGCACTCCCTTCAAACCACTTCCTCAGGTGACCACAGCTCGAAACAGTGGCCAAATCCTTCCTAGCACTTTCAGTGTTAGAAATTACTACATCGAAGATCGTGTGTTTGAAAGTCGATCGAGGGATGAGATCGATGGAAAATAGTAATTGCAGGCAGACAACGTGATTTCTCTTTATCGAAGAGATCTGTCCCCACAATCTAAAAAGTTCTCACCCAAATCTCCTTTAAATCACGGTCGTTGATCCCTTGTCCCGATGAGATAAACGACGCTGGAAAATTGATCCGGATTATTTTCGGCACGAAATGAGAGCGGAGATATAACATAGAAATATTCAGAGATATTGCAAGGGAGACAAAAATATAACAGAGATATAGTGGAAATATAAAAAGATTCACAGATATATAGTAATACACAATTTCTATTAATCAGAGAAATGTACAGAGACTGTAAAAATACAGAGTGAAAGACTCGCTAGAATGGTGGCAGCTTATCTCTGAGAAGAGATGTGACGGCTACTCGCATCCGTGAGAAGATGATTACAATGAGGCTCTAAAGGCATTTTTACAATAAGGAGGAATTCCAAAAACCCTAGACATCCAAACACCTAACCCTAGGAGATGAAGCGCCAAAAGTCATGTGGGCCCCGTTTGGGTAAGTTGGTGCATCAACTTCCTGGGGTCGTAACTTTTGCATACGATCTCTGTTTTAGGTGCATGATAGCTCGTTGGAAAGATCTATCCGAGAAATACAACTTTTGGATGGAGCAACATCGATCTATGATCCATGTTGCTCCCCGTTTTCTCAAAAACCATCGTTTAGGGCCTCAAAATGGCCCCGGAAGTTAAAAACTGCTAAAAATAGTAAATTACCAAAATTTCCAGAAACATGTTTTGGGCGAGTTGGAGAAGGTGGGTGGCCACTGATATCCACCTGGATCAATCCTCCCTCCTTAGGAAGCAATGGTCTCCATTGCGTTGAGTTCCCGGGGGAGAGGGGAAAGCGATTGTTGAATCTGAATCTTGGTGATCTGCTTGCCTTGCTGGAGAAGTGGCGTTGCTTAGCTTGTTGGAGGCTGTCACGAACTTGTGGTTGGAAAGATTGGACCTTTTTAACCAATCTAGCTACATGAGATGACTGTGTGAAGAAGGAATCTTTGTGCTTTGTTGCAACCTTGTCGACCTGCTTCTTGTGGATATAAGGTGCTTGGGTCGAGGCTGTAGTGGTTGCAGTATCCTTTTCTTCCCCTTTTGAACAGATTGTGGAGAAGATGAATTTTGTAGTATGAGATACTACCTTGCAACACTATTTAGGTGGGGCAGTAGTTGGAACTACCTCTGGTATCCTGTAGAGATGACCCCCCAAAGTAACAATGACACTACGGGGTCGAGACTCATAAATAGCATGGCGCTTCCACATATATGGCTGGCCCAAGAGAACATCACAGACATCCAGTGGGGCAACATCACATAATACCTCATCCTTGAAGGGTTGGATGCCGTATGGCGATCGACACTACTAGCTGACACGAAGATCTCGTCCTTGGCGAAGCCACCCAATGTTGTATGGATGCAGGTGTGGTGTTGTCGACAATCCCAACTATTTGATGACCTCTGTTGAGATGAGGTTCTTCTGGGTTCCGCTATCAACAATAAAATGCAACGGGGTCCCCTTCACCCACATCTGTGAATGAAAAAGGCGCTCCCCCTCTTCAGGATCTGTTGGTTCTTCTAGTTGAATTGCTGCGGTCGCGACAATAGTAGTGGGGTCTGCATCGATGATCTGTCTTTTCCCATTATTTTCAGAATCAGATTCTGAATCCGGGTTCGGCTCCTTGTGTTTGATCTCAGCCACCAATGATTGTTTTGAGCGACATTCATCGGTGTTGTGCCAGGGGATTTTGTGGAAATCGCACCATTTTCCAATTTCCTTCTTTGTCTTCCCGTGACCCTTCTTTTCCTGTGTCTTGGATTGGTTTTCGGGAGACTGTTTGTTAGGGATATCTTTGTCATGCTTTGGTTGTTGTGGATTTGCAGACCCGAAATTCTATTTGTTCTGGTGCTTAAATTTCTGCTCGATTTTAACATCATATCGATAGGCAGCACCGAGTGATGAGATGTCCAGAAAATCCATTTCAGTTTGGATGTATCTGTGTAGAGCCCCACAATATTTCAGAACTAAATGTCATTCAGAGTCCTTGATACCTAGCTTGGTGCGCAAGGTATGGAAGGTATTGGTGAACTCCGAAACTGCTTGGCCCTTCTCTTGCCGCAGTGTGGTCCATCTCATGTACCGGTCCTCGTAGTTGCCAATAGGGTAGTACTGTTCCTTTACCGCATCCACAAAAAAATCCCAAGTGGGCTCGGCCCCATATATTCCAGACTCCTCTGTGGAACTCTGCTCCCAGTAAGTTTCCCACCAATGTTTGACATGGGGGAGAGCCTTAAGGAGTGCGAAGGTGATCTTTTCCTTGTCGGAAAAATTATGAATAGAGAAATAACCTTCTAGCAGATTTAACCATTTATCTAGGGCATCTTCATCTATTTGACCTTCAAATATGGGAATATCAAAATTAACCTGTACCTTGAAAGGCGAGCTGCCTCCAAAGTGGCCGCTTGATGAAGATGCGCCTGATGCTATCGACAGGTGTTGAAGGATGTGGGAAAAATTCTCCATCATTTCGTCCCTCTGTCGCGTGAGAGCTTGCTCAAGCAACAGACTGGTATGATCGTCTGCTCCGTCGTTTTTCTTTTCTTCCGCCATTGAGGGTTTCTTGGGTGTGCGAGAGCGATTGTCCTCAAGAGAGACAAGCTCGAGACCCAACTTGCTATACTTGGACCTCGTCGGGGACATGCACTAAAAACGATCAAGAGCAGCCTGCTCTGATACCACTGATCCAGATTATTTTCGGCACGAAATGAGAGTGGAGATATAACATAGAAATATTCAGAGATATTGCAAGAGAGACAAAAATATAACAGAGATATAGCGGAAATATAAAAAGAGTCACAGATATATAGTAATACATGATTTCTATTAATCAGAGAAATGTACAGAGACTATAAAAATACAGAGTGAAAGACTCGCTAGAATGGTGGCAGCTTATCTCTGAGAAGAGATGTGACAGCTACTCGCATCCGTGAGAAGATGATTAAAATGAGGCTCTAAAGGCCTTTTTACAATAAGGAGGAATTCCAAAAACCCTAGACATCCAAAAACCTAACCCTAGGAGATGAAGCGCCAAAAGTCATGTGGGCCCCGTTTGGGTAAGTTGGTGCATCAACTTCCTGGGGTCGTAACTTTTGCATACGATCTCTGTTTTAGGTTCATGATAGCTCGTTGGAAAGATATATCCGAGAACTACAACTTTTGGATGGAGCAACATCGATCTATGATCCATGTTGCTCCCCGTTTTCTCAAAAACCATCGTTTAGGGCCTCAAAATGGCCCCGGAAGTTAAAAACTGCTAAAAATAGTAAATTACCAAAATTGCCAGAAACATGTTTTGGGCCAGTTGGAGAAGGTGGGTGGCCACCGATATCCACCTGGATAAAAAATAGTGGGTTACGAACTAGCATCTCCATTAATTTTTCCTCCTCTCCCCGCAATGGTCCCCCACCATCGAGTTTCCTCTCACATATCGAACAACTATCCATGGGTCCTGCTTCCTTAGCGCCCTATTCCAATCTCACACTGACAGGCACTAGCGCCTTCCTCACCTGTGACTTTGGGATTTGATCCATGGCTTAACCTCCTGGGCACTTCGCAACTTTGGAACCTTCAGCCAGGACCAGATCAACGGTCCTCATCCTCATTCACGATCAACAACTGAGATGCACTTCGGGACTACACGCTTCAGGATTTTGGCACTTTTGACCTCCACTTTTCCCCGATGTACTGTGTACCCAAAGTTCTAGATCAGGTGCCATGCGTCCACCTCAAATCAATGGATCTAGTCCACTTCAGGACTTCAGACTTCAGAAGTATCAACTTCCCCCGCTTTCTCACAGATCGATGACTATGAATCACTTCGGCTCTTTGGGCTTCGAGATTTTCAAAATCCCTGCCTTCACTTTCTCTTGGAGTGATTTCACCCGAAGTCGATGATCCGTCGACATGTGTCTCTCACAGATCAACGGTTGTGAATCGCTTTGGCTCTCCTGGCTTCAGGAGTTTCAAACTCTCTGCCTTCACTTTCTCTCGAAGTTCTTTCACCTGAAGTCGATGATTCATCGACGCGTGTCTGTCACAGATCAATGGTTGTGCGTCGCTTCGGCTCTTCGGGCTTCGGGAGTTTCAAAATCGTTGCCTTCACTTTCTCCCGGAGTTCTGATCCTCCAAACCGCCGCGAGATCTACGGCTCACATTCCTTTGCATGCATATCTAACGGCTGAGACTAAAACCTACTCAACCTTTTTCTTCTCCTTCATCAGATGACCCTTGTTCACGTGCCCTCTAATCCAACAATCCCAGATCTCTCTTGATCCCATAGTGGCGATCACTCTCAAATTCGAAAGGGACGGTCACGATCCTTCGATCCCTTACAAAGGATCTATGATGTTCTAGCTCCTGCATAGATTCTGCAACACCATTCCTCCTGAGATTTCCAACTTCAAAGTCATAATTTGATCTCAATCATGATATTATGACCAACAAACCCAACCCATACTAGCCTGGTGTTTCAACTAGAAGCTCTGGTACCAATATGTAACACACCCTGCCACCCACAGGCTGGGGTATGCTACCTTCAAGCCCACCCTTGGACTTCTTTCTCTTACCAATACCTTTTTAAATTAATAAGGTCACATAAAATAAAATATCTAACGACATGCACAACAATCACCATCAAGCATGCATATTCTAAAGATTCAATTAAACGATAAATAAATACACAACGAAATACATTCATATACAGATAAATAGTACCATAACAAAGAGAACCTATCTTTATAAAAGAAGACACCAACTAGATACCGACCAAGGACGTTCCACCCAACCATAGACACTATTGCTCCAGATCTCAATAGTAGTTTCACCCCCGAGCCAGGGCTATGAATCCACAAGGACGGTTCCAGAGTGTTACTTGGCTTCCCGAACCAATCATCACTCAAGCTCTCACAAGATTTCCCAGCACTCACATCAATCCAAGTACCCAACTCTCTTCTACCCAGCTTGCACCATCCAAGAGAATGGACCTCCACCCTTCTCTACCACACAGTCCCTCAGGCAGTCCTTCTCCTTCCAGGGATCCAGCGCAATTGGTCCAGAATATCCATGCTGGAACTCTCTGGACTCGCAGTTGTGAACAAAGATGGACACAGGCCAATGAATCTCAAATGTGCAGGCCTCAAGTCATGGCTGGATTACACCAGCGGCCTCTACAACCAATGATACCATGGATGCTCTTCAACAGTTTGTTAACTTTCCCCAAGCCAAGAAACAAATGAGGAAGATGAATAGGTGACGAAAATTAATGGAGTGAGATCTCCACCCCAGGTGAGAAACAATGAACAATCAATGAATGAATGCATGAGGGAAATAATGGAATGAAAGAAGAAGTGAAGGAGCGAACGAGCCAACCCCCCCAATCAGACTAGGGATGGGTTTAAGTATTTTCAAGGGGAATCAAGAACATCCTAGCCTACCCCAAGAAGCTCACGTAACAAATACACACCCTTATACAAAAGGGTAATTAAAATAGGAAATAAATATTTATCCCCTTAAGCCCCCTCTCTTGTGGAATCATATCCCCCTATAACTCTAGTCCTTGTCCGTCTAGCAGCCAACGATCTATTTATTATTAATAATGACCAAAACATTACATTTCTTGGGTACATTAACCTTTTAATAATTGTTTGGGCCCTCTGGTATCTTGACAATTAAAAAAATACATTATTTAATATGGGGCTCAAAACCTGAGGTGTTAGAGAGATTGTTATCATGACAGGTAAAAAGACTCATGAGTCATACCTTTGGTGTTTTATATCGTTTCCTTGACATGTCATACATCCAGGTTGTACTCAAAGTCTCCCCTTTGTCACTATAAATCCATTCAAGTGTGCAAGCTATATTTTAGTCGGCGCTGCAAACTAGTTAAGGAAGAGGGTTGTGGGTTGGATAGGTTGCAAGCATCCTGGTGCAAATTCAAAATTACCAGCATTGAACTCAGGGGCATCAGGTACTCCATGAGATTTTTTTGTCTTGTTTGGAGTTCAGGAATGGTTTGGGTACTTGATTTTCCTTTGGCGCTATGAATTGGCTCAAGCGCTGGGAATTTAGACAGGCGCTACTAAATGCACTACAGAATTTGTTGCGGAAACTCTCTTCTCAGACTGTTGAACTGCTATTTTTGACCAGTTGACTTCCAGGAGGATTTCGGGGTGAACCATGATGAATTTTCAAAATAAAAAAGGAGGTTATTGTCAATAACGGAACCAAGAACATTAACCTCTTTCATTTTTCACACAGGTGTCATGGGTTGGGAGATTCAAAGGAATCTTTGAGCCCTATTTTTTCAGATTTCATGATTTCCTATTTGAGACATGTTTTTTGAATATCCCTCGGCCGAACCCAATTGTAAATGTAATATAAGTGTACTTAAGCTAGTGAGTTGTTTTGACATCATTTTGTAATGCACTTTCCATGGCATACATTGTGCATGAACTGCGCAGTAAAATGATGTAGTATGCACATTCCCAGATACCGCGCGTAGTAACTAAAGTGCATGCAGTATGGAGGACAACGAGCCTCGTTTATAGGATATGTGTTATAAGCTGGTGAGCTATTTATTATAAGATGTGATGCTTATGTTTTTGTATTAGGCCGGAACGCCTAGATGTTAAAGGCCAATGCGTCTATTTTGTAGATGTCTCATGATTAATATAAAATACATCATTGCGCACAGATCGACCACGATAAAAGAGATGGGGGACTGAAATTCACCAGTTAGGGAAAGGGAGGGCCAAAAGTTAAGGGAAAGAGATAAGCTAGAGAGATTAAGCCCAAAAGGAATATTATACCAATATTTCCTAAAACATAAAGTATGGATAATTATTTTAACCTAAGTTCTAAAGTTGGGGACAAGTGGACCAAAGTAACTTTCGATATGACAAGTGTCAAGTTGGGGACATCCATTCATATCATGGGGCACTTAGCTCATTTGGTCACTTTTTCACGGGGATTCTTACCAGCAACTTGACCATCATTCTCACCATCACTTTTTCACGGTGATTCCTTCCATCACTCAATTATCCAGTCAATAATTCCATGACCATTTTCACTCATGCAGTCAGTTATCCTTGAGACATCCATTTCACCATATATGAGCCTATTTCCATAACCTTTTCCGGTTGGTGTACCTGGTTAGCTTGGAGCGGGATTGAAGAAGCAGGTTGTCGGGCCCGTGAGAAATTCTCCAAGCGAGAGAATTGTTGGGGATTGATTCCCGAAGGTGCTAAACTGTAGCTACAGTGCTCTGAGACTTCCGGTCCGACCTGTTACTAAAGCCCTGGAAGGGAAGTGGGGTAGCCAAGGGACTATTGAGCAGAGAAGGGGCACACTTCCTTGGGTGGGAAAGACATGTGGGGAATGAGAGGTTGTAGGCTGTTAGTTGAGTGAGCACCTGAGACAGAGTCTTTCCTATTATCCATGAGACTTAGCCTAGTTAGGAACCCTTTACCCGGGTGGAGTTCAGTCCCAGCTCGGGGGTGACTCACTGTTGAGAGTGATGAATAGTGTAGACTAAGGCTGGGAGGTTCGTGGATGGTCTGTACGCAGTTGGTGACAATTTTTCCAAGATAAGTACCAATCGTATGATAAAATGATATGTTGCATTGTTATTTACATGCTTATGTTACAGTTTACATATATGTGATTATACTTGCCTATATGTTTATGGGTATTTTCTTGTATATGTTGCATATCTATGGTTACTGTTATTTCAGTATAAAGTCATATACTACAGAATGTAATTGTTTGTTTATGTTTATATGTAAATCTTCTGCAAGAGTGTTGTATGTATATGTTTAAAGTTGCATGCAGTTTGAAGAGAAAATTTATGTGGCATAGCTCAGTTGATTACTGGGTATGTTATCGTATGTTCCGTAGTAAGAGAATGAAAGAATTCCCTAGAGTAGCATGAACCAGCCTGTTTAAGGCTGGGGATGTTACCAACTAGTGTTAGAGCATGAGAGATTTCTCTGGAGTGGCATTCCCCGGCTTGTGGGTGGTCGGGGGACGTTACAAATTGGTATTAGAGCCTTAGTTTCAACACTGAGCCTGGATGGGCTAGAGGGGTTCAGTTGGAGTGAATATTCATAGAAGAGTAACCTCGAAGTGACCAAAATTCAAGTCACGGAGCGTCCAAGGAAAATGTTGGTGTGCTGGCGCACGCGGTAAATTTTGGCACCGCGCGGAAAACGTTGGCGTGCAAGTGTGCACGGTAAATTGTGGCATCGCCCAGAAGATTATTATGTGCAGATGCACGTGATGAATTTAGCCTTGTGCGGTGAGCACACACATACTAATGTGCACATGGGGTGCACAAGTATTGCATAACACAGAGGCGTTTTGTTGGTACGCGCATAGGATGAGTATAAGTTGTCTCACGACAATGTATTCAATGGTGCATGTAGATTATTGTGCGCGATGGACCCTATTGAACTTTGACATGGTGCAATGCATAGGGAGAAATGAAATGTATGTGGAGTATCGTTGTGTGATACCAAAACTGTGTGCAGTGGATATTGGCGCACAACGCAAAAGTAGTGTGCGCAAGTTGTCAGCGCGACGGAGAAGAAATGCATAGTGGATATAGGTGCGTAGAAGAGTGTTTTACCTTATGATATTGTTATGCACGATAAATATAAATGTACAGGTCAAAGTTTAGTGCGCGTGAAGTCGCTTGGAATGTGATGAGTCTGAGTTAATTTGCATAACATTAGAAGAAAAAGAAACACACAACCACATCAAAGCTTTAATTAAAAGGAATTCCGAGTTTTATATTCCTCCGATTCAGACAGATGGAAGTGAAATATAAGATTACAAGAAAAGCATACTATAAAAGAAAACAAGACTCATAACACCACCAGATAGAATTTTGTAATAAACAGTCCAAAATCCGCTTCTGTATTTATATAATTGTATTAATCACAAAATTACAAAAAGGGGGATGATAACAATTATCCTGTTGTAAAAAGGGTCGTTTAAGAACATGCCTATCATCTATGGTGATCCTAACCTCCACTACCAGTTGTTCAAAAATTCGTTGAAACATGCTTAATTTTAGTTGAAGACTCACTTCAACTTAGCGATCTCCTCCTTTAAAGAATCTAACCAGACCGATTGATTCTCTCCAACACTTTCGGCCGTTTCAGTCGTGGATTCCTCCTTCTTCTGCCTCTTTCTCCTTTTCTTCTTAGTGGCTGGCCTGTTGACGACTAAATCATTCATAGTGGGATTTAGCTTGACTTCCAACCACGAGTCTATAGCCAGCTCTGTGTGGAATTTAGTCGCTAGGATGTGCGCAAGGACCCTTTCCTCCTTATTCACAGGAAAGTCTAGCATGTTGCTCGAATAACCAGTCTCACTGGATTTAGCCTTGTCTATGTATCTTAGGTTGTGGATATCGAAATTCTTTTACAGAGAGCAGAAAGTCGAGGAATTTGGATATTACTTCAGTTATGGATACGCAGATACCTTCATACTTGAGGGTTGGTAGTTATAGAATTCCAATTATGAAGCACAGACGAACTATGTACAAGAGCGTTGGGTTGTCATGCTCGACTAATCCATTTCGAATGATTAGCTTTTGAGTTCATTACATGGCGGTGTTCAACTGAAGTCACATGGCTACAAAGTACCGAATGAGTGAAACAAGGTGATCTGACTAGCCATCGCCCGCTCCACGAGTGGTGGAATTGACATGTTGAAACACGTGATACCGTGTCTTGGTGAAAGTGGTTTCGGAAAACCACCTTCTTGCACAGATGTATCTCTAAAGGCACTGTGCGTCTATGTTTTCAAGACTTGGGTATTATCTAGAATTGTCATGGTGATAACACCAGGAAATCAGGAGAGATAATTCAGATATTTATATTAAACCAAAATGGTTCATATTTCTCTTGAATCGTTCAATTGTTATCCTGATAAGTTTCGATGGCTACACGTTTTGCAGAATTAACAAAAACTAGATCGTATCAAAGTAGTGCAGAGTCCATAGGAATGGAAGAAGAACAGGGGAATTACAGTCAGGAAGATGAGAGCAGAGGGGTGGATGTCCATTTGGGCATTGAAGGAGAAAAATCCAACAGACATGGAGAAGAAAGGAATGAAAACATGAATATGGCTGAGACCATTAAGAATTTGCAGAAGGATGTCCAAAGCCATGAAGCTGATAATGAAAGGCTTATAAGAGCCAAAGAGAAACAAGATGATTTCAACATGAATTTATTGGAGGGCTTGAACGAAATAGAAAAGAAATTGGTTAAGGAGAGTGGCTCAAGAAAATATGGAAGTTACAAGCCTTCGGATGAGAAAAGAAAAGAAAAAAGTGTTAGTAGACATCACCATCATTCCCCAAGGCATTGCAATAAGAGAGCAGGCAACAAATCAAGTCTATCCCCTGTCAGAAGGTATAAGAGGTCTGGGGTGGATGAGCTGCGAGGAGAAATGAACAGAATCAAACCTCCTACATTTGATGGTGAGCACAAGAAGGATGAAGATGTAGAAACATGGTTGTTGGGCATGAGAAAGTATTTTCAATTGCATAATTATTCTTCTCATGCAGAAGGTAGAATTAATATCTATCAACTAAAAGGAAATGCCTCCATGTGGTGGGATCAACTTGTGCAGGTGCAACACATTGAAGAGAAAAACGTTAATTGGAGGGAATTCAAGAAGTATTTTGAGAAGAAATACTTGACTAAGAGATACTATGACAAGAAAATGAAAGAGTTCTTTGAACTCAAGCTTGGAAGTATGACCATAGATGAATATGAGAGAAGGTTTATGGAACTGTTGAAGTATGTCTCTTTCATCAAGGATGAGACAGTCAAAATTCAAAGGTATTTGAGTGGATTTCCACCGTTCATTAGTGACAAAATACAGTATGATGATCCCAAGACATTAGAAGAGACGATAAGGAGAGCTAAATGCCTATATGATCAGTAGAAAGCAAGGCCATATTTCCAAAACGCTTGGGAAGACAATAAGAAATTCAAGATGGATCAGAGGAAGAAGGTAGATAAGCCACCATTCTTCAGAAATAATCCACAAGGAAAAAAAACACCTAAAGAACCCATACCGATTGACACAGGGAGTCAAGGGCCAAGGCAACCACCTATGCAATGTTGGGGTTGTAAAGGAGATCATAGGTTTAGATATTGTCCTCATAGAGGTGAAAAAGGTAGGGATGTTCACAATGTACAACAAGTTGAAACAGTGGAGGACATGGGAAGATATGTGCCAAGGATTTATGCAGCCCTGGACAACAAGCAAGCAGAGTATCAGTCCCACATGATTGAAGTGAAATGTATGATCAAAAACCAAACCATTGCTATTTTAACTGATTCAGGAGCTAGTCATAGTTATATAGACCCTAAGATGGTGGAAAGTTTGCAATTGCCAAGAATAAAGCATGGGAAATCCTGGTTGGTGCAACTGGCTACTGGATCCAGAAGAAAAGTTAATGAGATGGTTAAGTCATGCCTCATAGACATGAATGGACTAAACACCAAGGCAGATTTAAACATCTTTCCTTTAGGTTCCTATGGCTATATAATCGGGATGGATTGGTTGGAACAACATCACACTCTCTTAAACTGTCACAACAAAGCATTTACTTTCCTGGATGAGGAAGGGAAACTAAGGAAAGTACAGGGAATTCCCAGGGCAGTAACCATTAGAGAAATTTCAACATTGCAGCTGAAGAAATGTTACAGAAAAGGGTGTCAAATAATTGCAGCTCATTTGGCAGAGACACCTAGAGATAAGGTGCCAAATTTGGAGGATTATGTAGTCCTGGAAGATTTTGAAGATGTGTTTAAGGAGGTACTTGGACTACCCCAAAGGAGAGACATTGATTAATCTATAAATTTAATGCCTGGAGCAGTGCCAGTATCAAAGACTCCTTACAGAATGAGTACACCAGAATTGAAGGAGTTGCAAATTCATCTTGAAGAACTTCTGAAGAAGGGGTATATACACCCAAGCGTGTCACCTTGGGGTGCCCCAGTCTTGTTTGTGAGAAAGAAATATGGAACACTAAGATTGTGCATTGACTTCAGACAGTTGAATAAAGGGACTGTTAAGAACAAGTATCCTCTGCCAAGGATTGATGAACTCTTTGATCAATTGAAGGATGCAAAGATATTTTCAAAGATAGATCTTAGATCAGGATACCATCAGGTAAGGATTAAATAATAATATATCAGCAAGACCACCTTCAGGACAAGGTATGGTAATTATGAATGTTGAAACAGACCTTGAATTTTTTATTCTTAAGGATAAAAGATTTGTATTTTTTTGAGTCTTTGCATTTTTCAAATTTCTTAAAACAAGAATTTCATCACCTATAAATTCGCGATGCCTCTTATTGTTTATTTTTGGACAAGGAAGGGAAAAAATCTAAACGAATATAAGTTTTCCAACACTATTTGAAACAATCTTTTAAATGGGCAGTGATTTAAAATTTAAGGAATTTTAATTTAAACCTAAAATCGGGGTTCGGAGTTTTGCGTAAACAAATGTCTGATGCAAATTGAATTGTGAAATCCCGATCCCCGATTTCCCGATACTTTAAAACTTAATTAAAACATAATTTACTTAATTCATATTTTAAAAGGGTTTAAACGTTAAGATAATCACGTCGCAATATCGAGATTCGCGGTTTTATAAGATCAAATAATCTTGTCGTCGTGTTTCCCGATTTCCCGATTTCGCAATACATTTAATCTTTAAGTAAAGTTTTGAATTAATCTAATCACCACTAAGAATGATTAAGAATTAAATAATTACATCGCGATATCGGGATTCA
>ML781342.1:1132201-1146058 GCA_009831015.1 Picea engelmannii | reverse complement strand
ACCTCATGGAGCAAGAGTCTTCTCTGATGCAAGTCCAAGCCGATGGTGATGGATGCTGCTGCTGCTGACAGGACAAATCTAGTGAAGAAGAAGAAGGATGGGCCCTCCAGGGCCATGCTCAGGTCAATCCTGCTCTCGGTACTTCATGTCTAGGACCTGTGGGCCTCGAGACATGATCTCCCAGTTATCCCTAGATATCGGGGATAACAAATCCTCCACTGAAGTGCCTTCGGAAACAACCAAGAATGGTGCTAAGACACCTGCAAGAGAAATCCAATACTTGGAATTCCCAAAACCGCCTCTCCTCAGCTAGGATGAATCCTCCCTCAATGAATGGTGTGCCCCTCTTGCTGGAAACCCTAGCTGGTGCGCCCTCTCTCTCTCTGCCCCTGCAACTGATGTAGAATCCTCCTGCAACTGAGTAGATTTGGAACTAGAATGGTGTGGGAGAGTATTACATCTCCGAGACGAAGCTTGGGACAAGCTAGGTGGAATCTTTCACCACCGAATCGTCCTCTAGGGTTTGTTAAGTCAAAACCCTTAAAACCCCCAATGTTGGGCTCACTAGCTAAAAGCCAGATATCAAAATATGATCATACATGAATGAATGAGTAGAGGCCCTTGCCTTTCCTTTATACGTTTTGGCTCACCTTGTCCCTCCAAAGTGACTTTCATTTTATTAATATTTAGTTAATTAATTAAATCACTTTAATTAATTAATTAACCTTTTTCCCTCTGAAAAACGCCTTATCTCTCCTTGTGGCTTCCCTGGCCATTGGAAGTCACTTCTAGCCATCCCATCTTGTAGTGTTGCTCCTCCCGATTCCAATGAACTATTACACTAAGAGGTTCCTCCAAGTAATGTGCCCAAAATGACCTCTTCAGTGAATTTAATTGACTTATAGCTCAAAATAGTCAAAATCATGGAAATCATCGGAATGCAACGGAACCAAAGCCAACCTATGCGGAATGACTCATAATGATGAGATATGATGAGAAATGCAAGTTGGACCTCACAATGCCTCTCAATAACCCCTGTACTCGCTATAACACCCATCTGGCTACTCTGGTCATCATAAACCTCTGCACTGTGATGATGTCCCAAAGTGGGGACGTTACAAACGTATCCTCGAGGATGTCTCACGACGCTGCAATCATCAACACTCCCTCTCAGTTAGGGAGGCATTCTCCACCAGGCCAAGTCTCTCACAGAAGTACTCGAACTTTGTCCTGGAAAGCAATTTGGAGAAGATATCTGCAATCTGCTCATGTGTAGAAAGGTACTACACCTGTACTTTTTTCCTCTACACCATGTCTCTGATATATTGATATTTTATCTCAATGCGTTTCGATTTATCGTGAAACACAGGATTCTCAGAGAGCTTCACACAGCTCTGGTGTACTGCTTTCCTCTGCACCATGTCCCTGATATAATGATATTTTATCTAAATATGTTTCGATTTATTGTGAAACATAGGATTCTCAGAGAGCTTCACACAACTCCGGTTATCACAATGAATAATGGTAGAATCCATCTCATGATCAAATAAATTTGTAAGGAGCTTGCAATCCACACTGCTTCGCGCACTGCAACACTCAACGCTATATACTCTACTTTTGCGATACTCAAAGCCACAAAGCTTTGTTTCCTGCTGCATCAGGAAACCATGGCGGACCCCAATGTAAAACAACAACTAGATGTGCTCTTCCGGTCCACTGCGCTCCCTGCTAGATCTGCATCGACATATCCTTGCAATCTCATGTCTACATTGGAGGCATATCTTAGGCCATATCCAACTGTGCCTTGTAGATATCTCAATACATGCTTCACTGCTATCTAGTGAGTCTGTCTCGACTGACTCATGAACTGACTAAGTTAGTAAGTACATTCATTGCATAGCATATATCATGTCTGGTGTTAACCAGATACATTAATGATCCAATCAGTAGTCGGTATAAATGTGGATCAATCTCGCCTGAATCAGTAGAAGCCTCGTTCATTTTCTTCAAATCCATCGCCATCGGTGTAGGCATGGATTTGCAATCTGTCATACCGAATTTCTTCAATATCTCCACTGTATATTTTCCTTGACTCACGAAAATCTCATCATTCCTTTGCCATACTTTTAGTCCCAAGAAGTAGTGCATCATACCCAGATCCTTCATCTCGAATTCAGAAGTCAATGCTCGCTTGCATTCAACAATAAGTCTTTCTGAACCAGTGAGGAATAAGTCATCAACGTACAGGACCAAGATCAGGCACTCGTCTCCAACAATATGATAATATAGGTTTGGATCAACAACACTCTTGTTGAAGCCCAAACTCATCATGAATCCATCCATCTTCTCGTACCAAGCATGAGGTGCCTGCTTTAGTCCATACAGGGCTTTCTTCAACCTGCATACATGAGATTTCTTGTCATGTATCACAAATCCCTCCGGTTGCTCGATGTAAACTTCTTCCTCAATCACACCATTGAGAAAGGCTGTCTTTAAATCCATCTGATGTAGTTTCCAACCCATGGATGCAACTAGTGCAATGATAGTACGGATGGAAGTGTATCGGGCTACTGGAGCAAATGTCTCCTCATAATCAATTCCCTCCAATTGTGAGAATCCTCTGGCTACAAATCTCGCTTTGTATTCCTCGACACTTCCATCAGGTGCATGCTTGATCTTATAGATCCACTTGGAAGTCACTACAGACTTCCCTTCTGGTCTCGGAACAATATCCTACACATCATTCTTCACGATGGACTGATACTCTTCTGCCATGGCATCTTGCCATACCTGTTGCTTCTCCATGACAAGAAGGCTCAGTATCAATGATCTGGCTCATGGCTGAAAAATAGCTCGAAAACATCTTTGGTTTCTTGCTCTCTCGGAATGTGCCTAGAGGAGCTGCATGTCCCTCTGCCGCCTGCAGAGTTTGTCGAGCCTAGGTAGGCCTTTTATGGCCTACTGCAATGTCTCTGGGAACATCAACTGGATCAACTGGAACAATTGGATGGACTAGAACAATGGTTGTCTTCCTCTGAACTGCTGAAGGGGGAGAGGGTATTGTCTCGCTGTCAATCTCCATCTGAGATTCTCTGGATCTTCGAAAGGCTATCTCTTCCTCAAAGATGACATCTTTGCTCACCTCAATCTGTTTCTGACCAGGGATGTAGATCTGGTATGCCTTCGAAGATTCACTGTATCCCACAAATGTACCCTTTCTGCCTGAAGGGTCTAGCTTGGACCTCTTCTCTTTGGGTACATGAAAGTATATTGGACACCCAAATCTGGACACTCCGGTGAAGGCTTCTTCGAGAGTCATGTTCTTCAAAACCTGGTGAGGACTCCTATTCTGAACATATACTATTGTCATGGATGCTTTTGCCCACATAATCATAGGTAGACTCTGATCATGTATCATTGCTTTGGTTTCCTCAATGATGGTTCTATTCTTCCTCTCTGCAACCCCATTTTGCTGAGGGTTGTAAGGAACTATGTACTCCCTCTTGATCCCTGTCTAAATACAGAAATCACTGAAGTCCCTGGAGGTGTACTCTCCTCCATTATCTGATCTTAGCACCTTGATCTTCCTTTCGGTCAGGTTCTCAACTTGAGCTTTGAATTCTTGAAATCTTGCAAGGACTCCATCCTTGGTTTTCAAGAAATAAATCCATGTCTTCCGAGAGTGATCATCTATGAAGAGTACATAGTACAAATATCCATTCAAGGAGGCAACAGTCATTGGTCCACACACATTTGAATGTATCAAGTCCAAGATCCCCTTGGATCTGTTGTCACTGCTCAAGGAGGACCCCTTGACATTCTTGCCAAGAGCACAACCTTTGCAAACACCATTATGCTGAACCTGTATTTCTGGAAGGCATGTTACCATCTTCCCTAGAGCTGGAAGGGCTCTATAATGAATGTGAGCAAGTCTCCTATGCCATAACTCACTCAAGCTAATAGTATCATGTAACATGGCCTGGACTAGTCGGACAATCAACATGTATAAGTTGTTTTCTCAAACACCAATTACTCGGGCAAAATTCATATGTGAGTCCTTGTGCCATGCAAGAAGTTTTCCTTCAGAGAAGGTAACCTTGTAGCCTTTATCCTCTAAGGCAGAAATGGAGACAAGGTTCCTTTTCATCCCAGGTACATATAGTACCTCACTCAACTGAAGGGGTATGTCAGAATCTAGTTGGAGCATAGAAGTTCCAACCCCTTTCACATTATATCTGGCATTGTCTCCAAGAACAACATGTAGACTTGTTTCTTTCTCAACAAGATCTGTCAGATGATCTCTATATCCGGTCATGTGCTTGGAGGCACCACTGTCAATTAACCAAATATCATTATTAGTAGGAACCGTACCTGAGAGTGCTGATATGAATAAGAAGGCTTCATCTTTGATGTCTTCATCTCTCTGATGTGGCTCTGGAGCAACATTAGCAAGTTGTCTCTCTTCATCGATAGCTGACTCTGGTAAGGTCTTTTGCATCACATTCAATAGGTCATCCTCTTCAAGGGTGATCTGAAGTCTTGACTTCCAGGAACTGAAGTTGCTTGATCCATCAAGCCTATCTTCCACCAAGGTTCTATTCCTCATGGTTTCCAGATTCTTCCACAAATGCTTAGCAATTAGGCTAGGAAACCTAACGGCTAGGCTAGGCTAGCAATCTTAGGTTTTGTTGGGCTTATGACTACCAACAATAAGCCTTGAAGGTCAGAAGAACACTAGTAAGCTTGAAATCTTCTTTAATGAGCTTCAAAAACCCTAAAACTGAAATTCTGCAGAAAATTGCGGAACTCTAGAAACCCTAGGGCCAAAAATCCAAAATTCTCGGAAATGCAATCTGAGAGTTGTTGGAGGTGCGCTAAAGGAGGCTGTACACTCCTATGCAATTTTTAGCCCCAACGTTTCAGTGGAAGGTGCTGAAACACCCAAAAAAGGAAGGGTCGTACCTTTTTCTGGAATCCCTAGGAGGGTCGTACAGTTCTGCAGAAGAGAGGACGACTTGCTTGAAGGCTTGTGCAATGGCTTCTTCAAGACCTATGCTCTGATACCATGTTGAATTTTCACTATGCTAGGCTCAAGCATGAGGTTTATTTCAATTTTATCACGTACTTGAACCATAAACAAATGCAGCTACACCATACACAAGTGCTGCAATAACCGAGATCACAAGAAGAATTACCATGCACAAGAACACAAGAAATATCTTGGGAAGCCCTTCTACTCAAGGGAATAAAACCCAACAATCCTTTGCTATATTCTCACGAGAAGATCCCCCAACCATAAAACCCTAATGCACACAAGAGGGTGCTCTACAACCTTGAAACTTGCACCCAAGAGAGGTGCGTACTTCAGCCCTAAAATGTACTTGCTGAAATTCCGAAATGACAAGTGACAAGTGTATTTCCTCAATGGGGAAATCACCTTTATTTATACAAGACCATACACAACAATAGGTGTGTCTGTTGGCATAACAAGGCCGACCTCAATAACTCAGAAATATAATTAATTATTACAATAAACCTTAATTATGTTTCACATATGGTGGGGCCGACCTGTACCCTTTATATCACAATTAGGGTTACAAGTAAATCTTACACTTAGACAATATAGCAAGGGATCTACCCGTCCACTAGTGCTCAACCACTAGGGACACGTCCACCTGTGCTCAGCCACAGGGATGTCATACTCAACGATTCTCTATCTCAACTTAGTCCACAGGAGAATCATCTGGAGTACCACATCATCTCAACTCTCACACAAAGGAGAACAATACACCCATCACATGGGCACACCCAACCACTGGGGGACGACTCAACTCTCACACAAAGGAGAACGATGCCCTATCACATGGGCATGCCCAACATTGGGCTCTCTCACAGGTCGACTCAACTCAGTCACAGAGGAGAACGTATCCTGGAGGATGTCTCACGACGCTGCAATCATCAACAAAGTTAGGGTTTCTTTTTGTGTAAAAGTAAAGTTAAGGTGAATTGTTTAATAATGTTTGTGTAAAGGGGCAAGATTAGGGTTTAGGCTAAAATTATGTGGACAAACT
Organism: Picea engelmannii; assembly: GCA_009831015.1. NCBI lineage: Eukaryota > Viridiplantae > Streptophyta > Pinopsida > Pinales > Pinaceae > Picea > Picea engelmannii. The sequence goes on along the minus strand of ML781342.1, from coordinate 1,139,987 downwards.
ATTTTAGTGATATTTTGTATAAATAGAGATCAGAATATCTCATTTTAAACATAAATCTCCCATTGTGAGAAGTATTGGACTGAAATTTTCGCTCTCTTTGGCTAGTTCTCTCTCTTGTGCTCTTGTATATGGCTATCCCTTTGGTTATTGGTTGATGGAAGTGATGCGCTAGCCTTGGAAGGCTATTCTCTTGTTATTGTGGTGGTTTGTCTTAGATTTTTCCTTGAATTGGTAAGGTTTTTACATTGTGCTATCATTTGTCATTCAAGTCAAGGTTATTTGCTAGAGCTAGGTGGGAAGTATAAGGGCATACACCCCCACCTTAGTCTCCATCATTTTATGCTTACATTTTATTGGTTTAACAAGGGTTTCTAAGATAAGTATAAGTGCATACACCCTCTTAGCCTAAACCCTAGCTAGAGATACTTGCCTTGGGGAGTAAGAGGAATTACACCCCCAAGGAGGTAGTACCTCTAGCTCTTTCTTTGCTTGACTCCATTAACCCAATTATTAAAGGTACTAATCATTTACTTGTTGCATTGGAGAAATAAATTGCTGCCTTGGTTAACGTAAATTTTTCAAGTTTTAAAGTTGTCTCTTTGGGAAATTGTTCTTTGAGCCTTTGTCTATTTTGCCTCATTGAGGCGTCCCCTTTCAACCACAACTTTTTGCTTCAGTTACGAAACTAACCTACAGCTAATAGGGCTGAAGAAAACTAATCTTCTAACGCTTAATAACTCCTAAACTAACCCAAGGATTTAGCCCTAACTTTGCCCTAACTCTCTACTAAGCCTAGCGCACCTATTGGGCTAGTTAGAGGTGGTTTCTAGTGGCTAATTGTTCTGCTGTTAAGCTTGGTTTGCTACAGCCATAAGGCTGATAATATCACTGCAGCAACCTTTTGTTTCAGCCTTGCTTTTTGTGCTAAAGTTATTGCTTAATCATTTGTGAGTTGAGCTAAATTTCACTAGCTTGCCTCCTGTTTATTTTATCATATGCTTAGCACTATTATTGCAGCCTTTGCTATCTTTATTGAGCTGATATATATCATTTACTTTTGCTGCAATTAGGGACAGCAAGCTTAACTTGCTCGTCCAACTAACATATTACATTATATGCTTGGTTTTCCTTGTGTCTCAGGCAAGTATTCACACTTGGCAGGTCACTCAACTCATTTGGAAATCTTTGAACCTTCCCAAGACTCTTTTCCAAGCTCTTCATACCACTTAGAATTGACCTCTAGGGACATCCATTCATACTTATCATTCTCCATCTCATTTCTCCCTAGGGTCATCGGGATTCCCCCCTTGAGATGACTACCTCACCTCTAAAGTGACAGGAACACCTGCCTAAGGTGACAGTGGGTAGGTGTTCTCCTAGTTGTCGCCAATTGGTGGTTGGGTCGGGCTTTCCCCAACCTACAACTTGTGCGATAACACTATGTAAAAGGTGATTGCACTTTGTAAGGGTTGTCACACCCATGGTTTAGCACACCTTACCCACATGGACCCTCTCTTTCTTATATGTACCACATTTTGGCCATCAAAGATGACTCTGCATCTGATCATCCAGTGTAACATTTCTCAAGGCAATTTCACGTCTTTTGAGGAATTGGTCACACTCTCCGAGACACAAACATGTTTTCCTCAACATCGACCTCCTCTACACTTGCCATGTATCAAATGCCAGAATGCCCCCCTCCTTTGCACTTTTTTAAAGCATTTTCTCCACTAAAGGAGGGTTGACATCTCTTGGGGCAGTTTATGACAACCATGGGCTTTAATTTGAGCCACTTGGATGATGTGGAGGTCACTTAAGTGACTTTGCACTTGAAGATGATGACATGGCACCTATGAAACATGATTCGTTCAAAATGCCCCCCGTGTCTCGAATCCTACGTGGGGACACGGATTCGACTAGATTCGTGTTCGACACGAATTTGGGTTGTGTCCTTCACACGTGACACGACCCAAATTCATGTCGGACATGAATCTGGATAGTGTCCCGATTTAGTGACACGTGTCCTGACTTTTGGAGGCCTATATTTCAAGATAGAGCATACCTTGATGAGGTGGAGGAGGGCTTCATAGAGTTTTTCACTGGCACTGGGAGATTTGGAGGCTATGATGTGCTCAGAGACAGGGGGACTAAGAAGCCCTATGCTTGGTGGGTAACTCATGGGGCAACATGCCCTCTTCTACAACAGTTAGCCATGAGGCTCCTCTCTCAGGTCACTTCATCCTTTTGTTGCGAGAGGAATTGGAGCACATATGGGAATTTGTACAGTTTGAAGAAGAGCAGGCTTGAGCAGTCCAGGGCAGAGACAATGGTGTATGTGCACAACAATCTCTGTCTTATTTACAGGCAGAGAGAAGAGTGGATGAAGGGAATGACAAAGATGTGGGATGTGTTTCCTGATGATATGGGTTTAGACAGTAGTGTTGAGTTGGCATTAGCCAATTTGGATCTTAATGATCCAGTGCTAGAGCCAGTCACTTTTGATGATGGTGATCCTCTTGCGGGGTCATCCTTCACAACTTCAGATGCACAGATTGCATTGGATATAGAGGAGGAGGATGGAGAGGAGAGCAGTGGTGAGGACACTGATATTGATGATTATGTCATGGAGGACTAGTACTACTGAGTCTTGACAGTTCTTCCATTTATGGTGTCGGTTCTAGTATCTACCCTATGTCTATTTTGTATTTGCCATTGGCATTCCCACTTATAGTGTTAGTGACTCTGACTCGGTATTACTATCTAGTATCTATACATTGTAATACATTTTGATTTTGATGACTAAAAGATAATGTTGTAGGTTGCAGCTAATGGTTTTAATTTCTTGTGTGTTCAAACTTCAAACTTCAATGTTTGTCATTTTATCATCATTGATGTTACAATGTTGAATGTATACAGTATAAATTATAATGAATCATGATTTATCATTTATGTTACATGTTTAAAGTTTTGTATCATGTAAATCTTATAGTTTCTAACAAAATATGAATCTTTATGTCTTCATTTCATTTTTGTATGTGTAATTTTCAATTTTTTTTCATGTATATAATTGTTTTAGATATATATATATATATATATATATAGAAACGTGTCCTCCGTGTCCTGTTGTCGAGGTCAAAATTTCACGTGTCGGACACTCGTATATCCGTGTCCTCCGTGTCATCATGTCAGGTGACTTAGCATGGCACTCATCCCTTGCTATGTGGAGGGGCTTTTGATCACACTTTTGATTACTTGTTGAACAAATGGAATAAGTCGTCCACTTAGAAGGGCTTTATTTGATTTGGGGTAAGGTCGCTCCATCACTTGAAGGAGGACGTTGGAGCTAGGTTGGCCAAGGATCCTTCCTTGCCATATTTTGAGGCCTCCCAAAGTCACTTTTGATGGAACGTTGTACCTTGGAGCCAAATCGGCCCTCTTAGAAAATTGACGACATTCTTGTTTTTGGGAGTTTTATGACCCATTATTTTCACTTGGAGGGCCACTCCCATGCTTCATGGAGGTGCCTTGACCTTAGGTATGGACATGGTCATGCTTTGGAGACATATTTCAAGGATTTATGGACATTATTTGATCATTCTTTGAGCACATTTTTGTGGAGGCCGTCCCCTTTTATGAGGGTTTCTAGCACGTAAAGCATTATTTAATTGTAATTTGACTTATCCTCCAAATTATGTGGATGACAAGTCAATTTTATTTTATTTCCTTAGGCTTATTTTAGGGAAGAAGGAATGGGAAGGAGTTGTGAGCCTCATCTATAAATAAAGGCACTCCTCTCATTCCAAATTGTTGTGAATTGTTAGAGATCATTATTGGAGCCATTTAATAGAAGATCTTTACTTGGTGTCAATTCTTGGAGCTCTATCTTTCTTGGTTATTCTTCTTGGTATTTTAAAATGCTATTGTGAAATGATTCAAGATTCTACATAAACTAGCAAGATCGATCCATTGAGGAGTTATCAACTACTTGGAGGGAGGACATCTAGGGTTTGTATTTCTTACTTCCCTAAAACGACTTGGTAAGTGCTTATCTCTTGTCTTGATTAGTTCTATACTCCTTGGCAAGGGTCTTAGGTATTTTTTTCAAGTAGGATTGGATGCACCCCCAAACTAGATCCCTACTGCTTGGTCTTATATTTGGCCTGCAGTTATCGCTCACTATTTGGAGAATCTTTTTGGAGTTGGTTTGTTGCCAATAGCCATGTGGGGTTGGTGTTTTATAAAAATTGCAGAGCAAGATTTTCACATTTACCACCTGTTGCCGTCCTTATACACACTTGCAATCGTGAGCTAAGTCCGGCTCACTTGGTGTGTCCTTGGAGGCACAATGCCTAGGTTCACAGCCCACGCTGTCACTTTGACCGAAACCTCTTTCGTCTAGGCTCACTCCTAGGGAAGCCAAGGGGGGTAGTCCCTAGTTTCTAGATAAGTTTTAAAGTTAGGTTCTAGGAGTTGATTTTAATTTCTTAAGGTTAGAGGGGATCTATCCTAAGATGCTAAGGCAACAATGCAAGATTCAAGGGTTAGCATGTCAAGCAAGCCTTTTCATAGGGCAACTAAGACTAGTGCCTAAAATTGGGCAAGGGGTCAACTAGATGTTAGGGTCTTTCGTTACAAATAATTACAAGAGTTACAAAAGAATAATTAATCCCAATTAGATACAAGATTTACAAATAAAGAATGCTAGGATACAATAAGCAAGCTAACTACTTTTAAGTATTTGTGTGCGGGATATAAGGAGATCAAAGCATCATCACATTTATGAGATTATCATCAACACATCATTATCATCAATACATCAACAAAGAAGATTTAGAGATTTTAAGCACAAGTGTTATAAGGATGATGAAGATTACCAACTCTTAGTTATTAAACCCACAAAGTATTTAAATGTTTTAGCCCAAGGTGGGATTATTAAAGGTTTCTTAAGATTATCAAGTTTAATTACCTTTATTAAGATTTTCACCAAAGCCTCCTCCTCCTATTGCCAAATGGCCGCTGGATGCTCAAGATAGTATAGCAATGAGGCTAACCCTAGCTGTCACAGTGAGCCCAAAGCATTGAGTTTTTACGGAAAGGACACTCCTTTGTGCCGTGAGACCGTCCCCGGCCTATCACCGTCCGTTGCCCTCCTCAATACCCGTTTTAGATGGTGAAGATGATGGTCTAAGGTACCCTAAAGAGTCTATTAAGTTAATATATGAAGTAGGTAGACTTTTAGGAGTATTTTAGAGTGTTTTAATGATTTTATGACACTTTTAAAATGTGATTTAGTGACTTGGCCGAAACTCACTTTAGCCTAAAATGTGTTTACAAATGAAGAGGCATTAACACATATATGCTATGTGAGAGCAAATCACTAAATGCACAAATAGATAGCTTGCAAAGTAAAGAAGCAAATTACAAGGGCAAGAACAACTTGCCAACAACATGAAAAGAAACACACTTATCTTATGTTGATTTAACACATTTAGATCCAAGCACAAGTGTGATAAAGAAGATTTAAGTGTTAGCCTACACTATCAACTTAACTACGAAGTTACTTCCAATATGTGGCAAATGGCCTTAAAAGATTAATGCATGAAAGAAAAACACCATTGACTTAACTTATTGAAGCATTTAAACATTTAGGGTTAGATTTAAGCATGTAAAGTAAAGATTAAACTTTAATGAGCTTAAGCATGCAAATAGATCTAGCTAAGTTGATTATGCCCAATAGGCTTAAGCTAGATATTGATTATGTGTGAGATCTAGATCTAGAATATATCAAAACATCAAGCACTTAGATCAATAACACAAATTAAACCCTAACCTTACCTTTGGGGTATTCCTCTCCCAATAGGTAGGCAATTATTAGACTTAGAGAATGCTTGAAAGAGAAAAGGAAAGAAGAAAGAGAGACAAACAAGCAAGGGAAGTAAGAAGCTCACTAACCCCACGTCCTAGCTTAGGAAAGTGATTTTGAGATGAAAAACTCTAAGCTAGATCTAGATCCAAGCTCACACTTGGGAGGTAGGCCGTACTGATTCTTCTCCCAAGCTATAAGCTACTAAAATCAGCAAGAAATGAAGGAGAATAAGCACAAGAAGCTAGAGAAAGAGAAAGAAGGTTGAGAAATAGATACCAATCCCTTTGGGGGGTCTTTGATTGTTGTGTGGATGCCTTTGGGTAGCCAAAACCTTCTCAACCAGATCTGAACCTGCAAAAACCAGTAAGGTATCCTTGCTGGAAATGCTACACACAACAAGCAAAGTGAAGAAAAACTTTTGCCTTTTTAGGGGACAAAAGTGAAGAAAATGACATATCTTGCTAAGTTAAACTAGCTGAAATATATGTGAAAGTGAACAGCAAAATAGAAGAAGAATAAAGGGTGAGAAAGCTTGAAGTTTGTATGTGTTTCAAGGGAAGAATCTTCCTTGGTGCATTCCCTGTGAAACCCTTGAAGCTAAACCTGGAAAACTTGAAAGGAGATGTGCATATAAGAGATAATATGTTGCATATACTAATAAAATGACATTTCAATCCTATCTAGCAAAACAAGATATATAGATCTACAAGCATGTGCATTAATAGATCTACCCAAGTAACATTTTACCTAAGATCCAATGTGTGCAATCACCAACCAAATCTAAACAAAGTTTACGTCATATGCGTGGCAAGAACAAGCATGTGCATAACTCTTCCAATAGTCCTCCAAAGTTTTCTCTTTATTACTCAAGAAATGGATCCTGGAGAAAACTATCTCCAAAACCCTAAGAGCCAAAGAATGGAAATGATGGAGAGAGAGAGAGAGAGAGAGAAGAAAATCAAGTAGCATAACAATAGCTCAAGATATGGTGAGGATGCAGCGAAGAAAGGGATCTATTTATGCTTGGAGAGGCAAACCTACCTCTCTTGGATCAATGCCAAGTGTCCACCACCAAGCACAAGATGAAATCCCAAGGCTAGGGCACACCATCTAGGGTTTAGCTCATAGATCTAGGGTGTAGATTGGTGTGGAAAATGTTGGGATCACACAAAAGAGTAGTGTGAGGCTTATGGGATGCGTGCCAAGGGAGAAAAAGGAGCCCAACCATCAAAAAACGAATTTTCCTAGGAGATCCACAAGAGGGAGGGGGATAACTATCTTTGGAGGGCACACCATTTGGGGGAGAGGAGAAGAATTAATGAGGGAAGGGGAGTGGAGAGGCATTGGGATAAAGCAAAGAGGTAGTGGGAGGCTAGGAAAAGCGTGCCAAGGGATAGCATAAGTCTCCCATTGATTTTTTATCATTTTTTACTTTTTGGAGACTTTCTAGAAGGAAGGCACACCACTCTAGGAAAAATGACGTTTTTTCTTTATGGCTAGGTGGGGGGGGGTGATGTGAGGGTTGGAAAAGGTTAGGAAAAATCTCTCTCACCTTTCTCCATCTTTACATCATCCCTTCAACTCATTTTTAAAAATTGAATTTTTGCTATATGTTTGGACTTAGCAATTAAAATTGTTGTTTTTGACTGACTGACACTCTAGGTGGACAAACCCATAGCAAAAGTTGTCCAACCGAGCTGAAACTTGGTCCAAGGGTGTAGGGGGTGTTATTCCATTTCTTTTGAGCACAAATACCCCTATCAAAAGTCCAAAGACGTAGTTTTTACAATTTTTGCTCAAAAATAATTAATTAATTAAATAATTAAACCTCCAAACTTAGGGAAATTTAATTAAAAATTAATTAATTAAAAAAAACTAATCTAGACTCGATGGAATTCCGCGAGACTTTCTAAGATGTCT
>ML781342.1:1084787-1097742 GCA_009831015.1 Picea engelmannii | reverse complement strand
ATTTGACTTGGTCCTTTACCCTTTAGCCCTTCATCAACCCAGATTGCCTTAGGGACGTCTCCCTTGGATTAGCCCTCCTAAATAGAAAGAGCCCCCCATCGAGGTGACAGTGGGTGGGGAAGCTCCTGTTACGCCGGTTTCAAAGCCTTGACTCAAGCTCTCCAACCTTTCCTACAAACCGTGCGATAACACTAACAATCATAGATAGGTCACATTAAATCTACTTTTATTGGGATACTTGTATGTGAAATTTTTTTGCATAAAAACATAAATTTTTCTTAACTTTTGGTGTGTTGTGTAGCATTTCCAGCAAGCAATAGCTTGCTGGTTTTTGCAGGTTCTTACCAGGTATAAGGGTTATGCTGCCCACTTTCGGTCATACAACACCTCAAGAACTTTTCCATTGATTGGGTAACAAAAACTCACCCTTTCCCTTCTCTTTTTAGCATTTCTAAAGTCACTCTCTTGCTTCCAAACCCTCTTTGGCACAACAAAGGTAGGCTTGCCTCCACCTTGTGCCATTCTGAGTGGTTAGTTTCTTGCTTTTCTTTTCAAGTTATTATCTTAATGGTTGCCTACACCTTGGGTGAGACATTCCCAAAATCGTGAGTCTAGATTAGTAATGTGTTTATGATTTGTTTATGCTCACATGGCTAAAATCTTATAGAAGTAGATCTCACATATCACATAACTAGTCTTAGTTTAAGCCCATGGGGGCATAAATTCACTTACATGCTTTAAACATTTTAAGTTTCATTTCTTAGCACACTCTCTTAATGCAATAACATACATGGTTAAGTGATGATGAGTTAAAGCAAGCTTCTCTTTTATTGGCAAGTTGTTCTTGTCCTTCTAAAGCATTCATTTCTTTCAAGCTTGCAAATTTTCATGGTTAAGTAAATGGTGTTGAAGTAACTTATTCATTTCAGCATTTCATTATACATGCTATATGTGTTCACATGCTTCATGATTATGATTTAAAACACATCTTTTTAGCTGATTTAAGTTTCGGTTTTGGGCATATTTCACTAATTTTGGGCAAGTAAAAGTCACTTAAACACTCTTAAACACATTAAAATACTTAGTCCATAGGGGTAATAACATATTAGACTTATTAGGACACCTAAATTCTCCATCTTCGCCATTTAAAATGGGGTTTGAGGAAGGCAACGGAAGGTGCTAATCCGAGGACGGTCTCACGGCGCGCAACGTCCTGTCCGGGAGTACTCAGATCTTTAGGGCTGACCTGTGAAGCTAGGGTAGGCCCCGTTGCCTCACTTCTTGAGCATCCAACAACCATTTGGTAATTGGGGGAGGAGGATTTTGGTTTGACACTTAGTTAGTGTAATTCAAACTTTAAAATCTTTAAGTAACCCTTAATTCACTAAGCATTTAAACAACTTAGCTACATTGGTACATCTTATGGTTCAATACTTGCAAGCATAACTCTTTTTCAATCTTACATGCAAGTAACATTTCTTTTGCTTTGTGGAATAATTAACTAAGTGTCATTTTTGAGTATTGTGGAACACTTGTGCTTTAAAGCTTTCAAATCTTTTGTTAAGTGTTCTTTATGGTGTGATCCCTCAAGAGATAGCGCCTCTGATTTGGAGGCATCATCTTGCTGAGTCTTGAGTGTTGATGTTGCCATTGAAAAGAAGTCCAATAGAGTAAGTGCTATTGGGGCATGCTTGGCTTTAATGTGTTGATGATGTTCATGCTTTGATATCCTTTATTTCCTGCACATTAAAACACATGGTTAACTTGCCTCTTTGTATCTTTATATTTTGTATTTCTTAAATATTCTTATTGTATCTATTGTATCATCTATTCATCTTGTATCTAATTGTGGATTTGTATCTAACATTGTTGTGAAGTAATTGTAGTCATTGTCTTATTTGTAAATCTTTTGTAGTCAAACTCCCTCAAACATTAGTGGACCCCTTTGCCCAATCTTAGGCACTAGTCTTAGTTGTTTTAGGAAAGGGTTTGTTTGTCATAAGTTAATCTTGCATCTTGCATTGTTGCCTTTGCATCATAGGTTAGATTTCCCCCAACCTTGTAACTAATTAAAATCAACTCCTAGAACATAACGTTAATCAAATCTAGTAACTAGGGTCTACCCCCCTTGACTTCCCTAGGAGTAAGCCTAAACAGAAGAGGTTCAAGTCAAAGTGACAGCATGGGCTTTGAACCTAGGCATTGTGCATCCAAGGACACACTAAGTGAGTTGGACTTTGCTCACTTTTGCAAGTGTGTATAAGGACGACAACAAGGCCTAGAAGGTAAAAGCAAGCTGGCAAAAGATAAAATCCTAAAAATAAAACCTCGAGATGCTTCGCCCAGGGATCCCCGAGAAAGCAATAAAAAGCTTCTTAGCAAGAAACAAAAGGGACCCATAAAAATAGTAAAACAAGACCTAGTCAGAGGATAGGGGGTCTCATCGCGAGCCAGCCTATTAGGTCCATGGGTACCTAGCAGTATGACACTACTAGCAGCTGGTTACCACGCCAAGGTAGTGGCTCTCGGTTGCATGGCCAAGAGAAAGGGGGTCTCATCACGAGCCAACCTTCTCATTTCGGTGAAAGTACTTGTGGGTAACATTGCCACCACTGGTTACCACGCCAGGGCAGTGTCCTCTGATTATCTTCTTGAAAGAAAAAGCAATAAAAAATAAAGAATAAAAGGCATGAATGGGATTGGAAACATTTGCATCCAGGACAGGTGCAGCTCGCCTTCTACAAAGGCACCCACAGGTAAGCCTTGCATTTCCCTGCTTTCACTGCACCCCTTGTCAGGACATCCCTTATCCACCTCACCCATTTACAAGACTTGGATTTGATCTCTTCCAGAAACATCCCTTTTCCAGTGGATACTAGCCAAATAGGACGCCCTGTCACCTCCTCCAAACTTGTATTGCAGATTTGTATAATGTCTTTCAGCACTTGACTGGGGTAAAAGGGGTTTTATGCACATGTTTAATAATATTGATGATGAGATGTGATTGACATTCCTATGATCCCTGTGACTTATGAGCCCATGGAGGGCGTAGTTGTTGATATGCAGGATCATGCCCGACGGACAGGTACCACATTGGACAGGTACACATGGGGAGATGATCAGTTCGAACCTCCATGGGGCTGAAGAGCCCACCAGATGGATGTTGATACCCCGACAGGGGGCATAGACAGGACAAAGAGTTTTGCACCGGAGAAGAGGAGGACGTTCCATAGAGGCACCCTGGCAGAGGCTTACCTAGGGGGGTTGAGCCCTCTCCACTAGAACGTTGGCCTTGGAAGGCCCATGACATCACCCAGCATGCCCATCACATCATCCAACATTATGGACGCCTTGGGGAGACAGTTATGGTAGTGTGGCACGTGTGGCATCTTGGAGAAGCCCAAGGAGGGCTAACGTTTTGCTCCAGGAGGCTGCATTTTCCCTAGAAAGGGATAACAGCACCCTAGAAAGGGATAATGTCATCCTAGGAAGGGGATGACGTCTCACTTTTGCTTGATTAGGGTTTAATTTTAAACATTTAATGTAAAACAGTATTATTTTGGTATTTTGGCCTTGTCGGCCTTTTGATGACCTAAAATTTAATTAAGGTCATTGCTACTGTATAAATTGAGTGTTTTTACTCTCATTTTTTTATCATCTTTCACTCACACATTAGTGAACTCTGAAATTTGTGCCCTTCTTAGGGTTATTGGCTGAAATTTTGAGGCGCACTTGTTGAAGGAAGACTTTTATTGGCATTTTTGGCATTTCTCTTGGTGGAAGGTATTACAACTAGGGTTTTGCTATCTGATTTCTTGGTTAAATGTAAGTGAATTTCTGCAAAACTTCTTCACTGAACGGTTGTAGTGTTGTTTTCTTGCATTTGTTATTATAATTTGCTGAATCAAACCCTAGGTGACAAGCACTAGTTAATGTCCTTGTCTCATGTCCCTACCAAGATTTTAAGCCATTTTATTTGTTGAAGTAAGATAGAGCCTTGCCATAGCCACACTCTATTCTTTTCTTCTAGCCTAGTCATTTTTTCCTTGTTGAGCTAAGAAGGAGAAAAACGCACCAAGGCCTAGGGTTTCTACACCTAGTGAGTTGTTTTTCCCTAGGGTTTGTCTAGTGAAGCCTTGCTTTAGCAACACATCACTTAAAAACTCTCTTGTCTTAGATCAATCATTATTCAAGCTAGTCGTTTTATTTATTGCCATCGGGCTAAAGAAGGAGGAGAGAGCATTGAGGCCTAGGGTTTCTACACCAAAGTGAGCTTCTCTCCCCTAGGGTTTCATTGTTGAGGCCTTGCTATAGCAACACCTCAACATCTAACCCTCTTGTCTTTACTTTCATCTTTATCACTTAGTCCTTCAGCCTTTGCATCCTCTTTTGACTCCATTTGCCCTAATAGTGCACTGGTTTAAGACCTCTTGCATTGAGTAATTTGATCACAAACAAACCTCTAAACTTTGAACAAACCCTAACTCTTATTAACCCTAGCCTAGACTAATCCTACTAACCCTATTACTGTCGTCACCTTCTTATGTTATAAACACCTTTGTGCAGCTTTTGTTTTACTTCTAAGGCAATTGAATGATTGGTTGAGGCATTGTTTATAAAGTATTGATATTGTTACATTGAATGTAAAAGTTTTCTTTAGTATTTATTCAGAAGTGATATTGTAATCATTGCTATTGTACAAACATTGATTTACTTCGTCAATATTATTGCTCAATTGCTTATTATCATAAAAGTCATTGATTGTATGAAGTACTAACCACCAAGCAAGCTTGCACATGTAGTTTCTTTGTTGCTTTGTCTTGGGCAGGTACTCTTCTTGGTTATTACTTTCGATTATCTTTTATCTTCGTTGGCTATTAAGCCGGACTTTCTAATCATGTGGTGACTTGTGAGGGGGAATATTATCACTTAGCCTTCTAAGCCTTTTTGCCTTCTCAAAACCCTAGGTCATCGGGGACGTCTCCCCTGGGCCTCACCTCCCTAAACAGAAAGAACCTTCCATTGAGGTGACAGTGGTGGGATTGGTTCAGTTACACCAGTTTGACCTCCTTTCATCCATCTACTATTCTAACTACAAACTGTGCGATAACAAAAGGGAGGTAGAGAAAGCTTGGACTTAGCTTTCCATCCTATTTGGAGTTGGAAGGTTCAAGATTCTCATGTGGTAAAGTTTTCTTGCTTTCAATCTTTTAGATTGGGCAGTAAGGCCATCTTTTTTGGGGATGATTTGTGGGATTCGACCTTTCATTCTTGGAAGGAGTGGTGTGCTCTTGCTCAAGAGTATGGCCTCCTTGCCCCTGATCATCTCTCAATTATGGAGTTGCGATGGCTTATCTCGGAGACTGAGTGATTTAAAATGACCATTAGGATTCCTGGGCAGTTTTGGAGGCATGGGCGCTAGTGCTTTGGTTGCTCGCTTCTACAATATGATTCTCGTTGTTTGTATTCTGTGCTTCAACAAAGACATTTGTTATCCCTAGTCCTGAATGCTCATTGGCTCTCCATGGATTCATCACCTACATAGTGTTTGGGCAATTCTATTTTCCTATAAGTTGAGAGTTTCATGGTTTGTGATTTATCAAGGGGTTCTGTCTAAGGCCAGTTTAGCCAAGAGAGGACTCTCTGATGGCCTCTGTCCTATTTGTTAGCATTTGGAGGCAATTAAACACATCTTTTGGGGGTGTGAGTTTCTCAAGCAGTGTCGGAGGTTTCTTGAGGATCCATGCTCAGGATGCTTTGGGGCAGAATTCATGGACAAGTACTTTATTTGGTGATTGTTGCTTTCAAGTTTGACTTCTGTTTCTAGGCCTTTGGCATTGTTTGAGGATCTCTTCTTTATTTATTCTATGGAAAATTAGGTGCAATGGTGTTTTTGCACATAAGGTTAGTTCCTTGTCTTCCTTTTGTTCTATGTGGCAGGATGAGATATTCCATCAACTTCTCGCCAAAGGAGATCTTTTGATAAAAGATGTCTGCTCTTTGGACCTAGTTGATTATTCTGACTTTATTTCATCTCTTCTTACTTTGAGGAAGAGGTTATGATCACCATTGTATATACCATTTCGCCTTTTTTGTACGCTTCTTTCTAAATATCTTTTTGTAAATTTTGCAAAATAGAAAACATTCTCCTGAATCTACCCATGAACACATCTTGAACCTTATAGAAATGAAACAAGACCTTATGTCTCCATAACACCAAGTACCATAACTACACTAAATCTCTATCAAGGTCTATACTAGGATTTAGGGGCAAATTCTCAAATTTGTTGTAGAAAACAAGGCAAAAAACAGATCGGAAGACATGAAAAATCTCGTGGTATTTTTGAACTCCATCATCTAGTGTGCTATCTCTTGTGAGATTATTGAACCCCAATCAAATATTTTCTCCCTACACAAGGTCTAGTAAATAATATGTGACATACCTTAGCATCATTTGTTATTTTTTGTAGCTCGATAGGTGTCTCAGCTATGCCTATGTGTCCTAGACTAGCTGATGGACACACTAATGACCCAGATTAACCTTAATTATCTTAGCCTAAGGATAACTTAGGCATTCAGTAGAAAATTTTGTTTTGGGTGGATTGTGGGGCCCAGCAAGAGAGGTGTGCACTATTTGAGTGGATTGTGGGTCCCTGGCTAGTGGGGCAAACCTCATGAATTGGTTGTGGGGTCCAGCTAAGGAGGTGCACCTCCTTGGAGACTTGAAGGCTGAATTGGCACACAATTCAAGACAGAAAGGTAGCTGCTAGGAGGATAAATGAAGGGGCTGAGAGTGAGAGGACATCATTCTCATTTGTGAGTTCAGCAAGTGAGCTGAAGGAGGGTGGTTGAGGGTAAGGAAGGAGGGTGAATTGTGCTGGAGCAAGCAACAAGTTGAGGAGGGAGAATCTGGGAGTGAAAGGCAACTAGAAGACGTCAACAACAGGGCCATATTAGGATTCCAGCACCAGGCTTCACTCAAGCCGAACTTTACAGCAGAAAAAGGGGCGAGTTAGGGTCGTTTGACCTCATCCATCACTGGCCAGATTCAACCGTACAATCCAATAGACAACAGGGCTGAATTCTGGATGCATTTTCAGTCAATATCAGGTCGTACCACTGGTCATACAACTACAACAAGGAGTGTTGAGATAGTTGGGCCGTACAAAGCCTGTGGAGAGGAAAACTCTGCCCAAAAATTTTCTGTAAGGAATTTCTGAATTGTATTTTCTGTAAAATTTCCTGAGAAGCCTCAATAACAACCCCTCCTTTGTTGGTTTTCCCCACACTGGCATTTCCAGGGTACTTCTGCTATTGTCCTAATTTATGTGCTTGGTTTACTGTATGCTTCTGTTGTTATTTTCTGATTTATAACTCAGTTGTAAATTAAATTGCATAATTTCCAGTTTTATATCAGCAAGTATAATTTCTGGGTTATTGTAAATTATTGGCATTAGTCTCAGTGTTGAGTTATAGGAATTCAACATGGTATCAGAGATCAACCTTTGAGTACAAGAGGAGCAAAGTGACTTGTTGTGCAGAGCAAGAAGGGTGAATCAGCATGTGGGACGTGTGACCAGAAAGTGTGGGAGTTAGAGCAGCTGACTATGGCCAGTGCAGGCTTGAGATATGAGGACAGGCTGGAAGGCGCCTCAAACTTCAGTCCATGGAGGGAGCAAATGGGTTTGTTGTTGGAGGAGAATGGCTTGTGGGAGTTTGTTAAGGGCAAGGCTGTACTCCCAACTGATCTAGCACAACAAGCAACCCACTTCAAGAAGGATGTGAAGACAAGGCGAATAATTGTGGATGGAGTCAAAGACCACATTATTCCTCACCTATCTGGCAAGAAGATAGCCAAGAATATGTGGGAGCCCTAGTAAAGTTGTACCAGTCTGATAACCAGAGCAAGAAGATGTTGCTTAGAGAGAAGTTGAGAAGCACGAAGATAGCCAAGGGAGAATTGGTGGTTACTTATCTCACAAAGTTCACTTAGATCAGAGATGAACTGGCAACCGTGGGAGAGGCCATGGACGAGACTAAGTTGGTGAAGACATCCTTGAATAGCTTCACCAAGTAGTGCGAAGTATTTGTCTAGGGAGTGGTGGCTCGGGAGAAACTCCCTGATTGGGAGAGGTTATGGGATGACTTCACCCAGGAGGAGATGAGAATTGATGCCACTTAGGCTAGCCAGCCAAAGAGTGAAGAGGAGGAGAATGTGGCTCTTTATGCGAAGAAGAGTAGAGGAGCGGGAGGATCCAGGGACATGGGAAAAGTGAAATGCTTTGCATGTCACAAGACTAGCCACTATGCCAGCTAGTGTCCCAACAAGAAGAAAAAGAAAGAGGCAAAGATGGAAGCCTCAACATCTACTGAGATAGATGAGTTTGTGAAGAAATTGGAGGAATTCTCTCTGGTTGTCTCTCTTTCTAACAACAGTAGATTTGCAGAGTTGGAAGATAGTGGGGCATGTTTCGTGGACAGTGGATCATCTTGTCATATGACGGGAATGAAGTCGGTGTTCCTTAGTGTTTCAGAGACAAGCTCAAACTCGCATGTGGGTAGTGGGGTCGACACCATGCATGCAGTGAAGGGGATTGGATGCGTCGGATTCCAGCTAGATTCAGGTGGTTCTTTGGAGGTGGATGAGGTGATGTTTGTACCAGAGTTGAAGGTCAACTTGCTCTCTGTATCAGCTCTGAAGGATAAGGGGAATGCAGTGATGTTCGAGGATAGACAAGTGCCCATACGTTCAGAGGGAGGTGCTCATACATTCAGAGGGAGCGACCTTGGATGCAACAATGAGGCTTGGCATTAGGAAGAGAATTATGTACAGGGTGTTGGGACAACTTCTAGTTGGGTCCAAGGGGATCTTGGATTAGAGATCAATGTTAATGGTTGAGTCTTGTGGACGAGTGGCCTCATCCAAGACTGTTAGCTGGTATGACTTGAGATTGATGGATGAGCAGAGAAGGACATCAGATCAGAGGGCAGAAGACGTAGTAGGAGGGCCTTCCAATTTAGAGGGAGCAGCTACAGCAGCAGCAACAGATTTGATGGGATTAGAGATTGATCCGGGTGAAGACACCTCCCTTGCTAAGAGGGAGTGTTAGTTTTTGTAGCTCGATAGGTGTCTCAGCTATGCCTATGTGTCCTAGGCTAGATGATGGACACACTAATGACCCAGATCAACCTTAATTATCTTATCCTAAGTCTGACTTAGGCATGCAGCAAAAAAATTTGTTTCGAGTGGATTGTGGGGCCCAGGAAGAGATGGGCACACTTTTGAGTGGATTGTGGGTCCTTGGCTAGTGGGGCGCACCTCATGAGTGGGTTGTGAGGTCCAACTAAGAAGGTGCACCTCCTTGGAGCCTTGAAGGCTGAATTGGCACACAATCAAGTCAAAAAGGTGGCTGCTAGGAGGATAAATGAAGGGGCTGAGAGTGAGAGGACATCATTCTCATTTGTGAGTTGAGCAAGTGAGTTGAAGGAGGGTGCTTGAGGCTAAGGAAGGAGGGTGAACTGTTCTGGAGCAAGCAACAAGTTGAGGAGGGAGAATCTGGGAGTGAAAGGCACCTGGAAGAGGTCAGCAACAGGGCCATATTAGGATTCCAGCACCAGGCTTCACTCAGGCCAAATTTTACAGCAGAAAAAGGGGCGAGTTAGCACCATATGACCTCATCCAGCACTAGCCAGATTCAGCCGTACAGTCTAGCAGACAACAGGGTTGAATCATGGCTCCATTTTCAGTCAATATCAGGTCGTACTAGTGGTCATAAAACTACAAGGAGTGCTGAGATAGTTGGGTCGTACAAAGCCTATGGAGAGGAAAACTCTGCCCAAAAATTTTCTGTAAGGAATTTCTAAATTGTATTTGTTGTAAAATTTCCTCAAAAGCCTCAATAAAAGCCCCCCCTTTGTTGGTTTTCCCCACACTGGGATTTCCAGGGTACTTTTGGTGTTGTCCTAATTTTTGTGCTTTGTTTACTGTATGCTTCTGCTGTTATTTTCTGATTTATAACTCAGCTGTAAATTAAATTGCATAATTTCCAGTTTTATATCAACAAGTATAATTTTTGCGTTAATGTAAATTATTGGCATTATTTTCAGTGTTGAGTTATAGGAATTCAACATGGTATCATAGATCAGCCTTTAAGTACAGGAGGAGCCAAGTGACTTGTTGTGCAAACCGGGAAGGGTGAATCAACAAGTGGGACATGTGACCAGAAAGTGCGGGAGTCAGAGCAGCTGACTATGGCAAGTGCAGGCTTGAGGTATGAGGACAAGCTGGAGGGCGCCTCAAACTTCAATCCATGGAGGGAGCGAATGGATTTGTTGTTGGAGGAGAATGGCCTGTGGGAGTTTGTTAAAGGCAAGGTTGTACTCCCAGCTGATCCAACACAACAAGCAACCTACTTCAAGAAGGATGTGAAGACAAGGTGAATAATTGTGGATGGCGTCAAAGACCACATTATTCCTCACCTATCTGGCAAGAAGATAGCCAAGAATATGTGGGAGGCCCTAGTAAAGTTGTACCAGTCTGATAACCAGAGCAAGAAGATGTTGCTTAGAGAGAAGTTGCCAAGGGAGAATCGGTGGTTACTTACCTCACAAAGTTCACTTAGATCAGAGATGAACTGGCAACCGTGGGAGAGGCCATGGACGAGACTGAGTTGGTGAGGACAACCTTGAATGGCTTCACCAAGTAGTGGGAAGTATTTGTCTGGGGAGTGGTGGCTCGGGAGAAACTCCCTGATTGGGAGAGGTTATGGGATGACTTCACCTAGGAGGAGATGAGAATTGATGCCACTAAGGCTAGCCAGCCAAAGAGTGATGAGGAGGAGAATTTGGCTCTTTATGCGAAGAAGAGTAGTGGAGGAGGAGGTTCCAGGGACATGGGCAAAGTGAAATGCTTTGCATGTCACAAGACTAGCCACTATGTAAGCCAACGTCCCAACAAGAACAAAAATAAAGAGGCAGAGATGGCAGCCTCAGCATCTACTGAGATAAATGAGTTGTCTCTCTGTCTAGCAACAGTAGATTTGCAGAGTTGTCTCTCTGTCTAGCAACAGTAGATTTGCAGAGTTGGAAGACAGTGGGGCATGTTTCGTGGACAATGGATCATCTTTCCATATGACAGGACTGAAGTCGGTGTTCCTTAGTGTTTCAAAGACGGGCTCAAACTCGCATGTGGGTAGTGGGGTCGACACCATGCATGTAGTGAAGGGGGTTGGATGCATCAGATTCCAACTAGAGTCAAGTGGTTCTCTAGAGGTGGATGAGGTGATGTTTGTACCAGAGTTGAAGGTCAACTTGCTCTCTGTATCAGCTCTGGAGGATAAGGGGTATGCAGTGATGTTCGAGGATGGACAGGTGCTCATACATTCAGAGGGAGTGACCTTGGATGCAGTAGTGAGGCTTGGCATCAGGAAGGGTATGATCTACACAGTGATGGGAATCGAGACATGTAGTTGGGTCCTGTTATCGCACAATTTGTACTTTGATCAAAGGAAAGGTTAATGGAAAGGCAAATTGGAGTAATAGACATTATCCTATCACTATCACCTCGATAGGATTCCTCTTTCTATTTAGGGTTGATGGCCCAGGGGAGACGTCCCTGGTGACTTGGGGGTTTGAGAAGGTAAGGCTAAGATGTCTATGAAAATATCCCCTCCCAAAAGTCACATTGATCAGAAAGTCCCGGAGTTTTAACAAATGAAGTAGTGAAGTATCAAGGTGTACCTGCCCGGAACAAAGCAACAAGAAAATATATCTTTCGCAAGTACAACTTGCAATTAGTACTTCATAAAACCACAGACTTTATCAATAAAAGCAAATAGTTGATATAATGGTGAAGTAAACATAAATTTGTAGAAGCAATATTTATAAGACAATAGCTTCACAATAAGTGCCTTAAATGGCTTCAAAATGACCAAGAATAATCACTCATTAACATCAAAATACTAGCATTTGTCAGAAGCAAGTAAGGCAGTGCTTTAATCAACTTTTTCAATTGCTTTTAGATACTTTTAGTGCTGCAAAAGATGGTTGTAGCTTACTTTAGTAACAACAGCAACAAAGTTAGTGGATTAGGCTATTCTAACGTTAGGAGTGGTTAGTAGAGAGCTTAAGGAATAGGTTTTGATAGTGGTTTTTATCAATCACTCAATAGCAAGTTTTAGATTAGTGCCTTTAGGGTAAAATGGAGTCTTTTAGGTGGCATCAACTCTTGAAGGAAAAGATGATAGTAGTGTTGGAACACTGAGAGGGGCAGGTGAATCAGTATTGTTAACCCCGCTTTTTAGGGATAACTAGGAGATCATGTCTCGAGGCCCACAGGTCCTAGACATGGAGTACCGAGAGCAGGATTGACCTGAGCATGGCCCTGGAGGGCCCATCCTTTTCTTCTTCCATCAGCTTTGTCTTGTCAGCAGCAGCAGCATCTATCACCATCGGCTTGGTCTTGTATCAGACGAGGTTCTTGCTCCATGAGGTAATTGGTCCAGGTATCATGGTATGTGTCACTTTTGATCATTAAAACCTTTAAATATATGCATCTGATTCCTTTTATCTCTAACAATTGCTTGGATCTTACATTTGCCCGCTTGACCATGCTTGGGGGAATTGACAGGGTGCCCTAGCAAACCTGTGCCCGTAGGTTTTGGTTTGCCACTGGGGAATTTCTGAAAAGCCATCGTCCGCTCCCATCATAGAACCACTGTTTCATCTTATCTCCCGCTCATTTATCCCATTCCCCTTGTCCGGGCATTGGGTTGACCTATTTGCAGGGTTGCATCTTATCTCATGGGAAGAAAGGGCTAAAGGCCCAGAAGGTAAAAGCAGTTGGTAAAAGACAAAAGCCTAGAAATAAAACCTCGAGATGCTTCGCCCAGGGATCCCCGAGAAGGCAGTAAAAAGCCTCTCAACAAGAAACAAGAGGGACCCGGAAAATAACAAA
>ML781342.1:1060740-1075516 GCA_009831015.1 Picea engelmannii | reverse complement strand
CATTCTTCATGATATGTAAGTGAATTTTTCATGCAAAACTTCTTAAGTGAATGGTTGTAGGCTTAATTTCTTACATTTGCTATTATATTGCTGAATCTTGAAACCCTAGGTAGCAAGCACACAAGTAGGTCATTGCTATATGTCCCCTTGTTTGAGAAATAGTTTTAGCCATTGAAGAAGGAAGATATAGCCTAACTGTTGCTACACTTTTTCTCCCTTTTTCTGAGCTAGCATTGAAGTTATAGGTTGAAAAGAAAAGATGTCCTAGGCCTAGTTGAATCTACACCTAGGGTTTTCACCTCCTAGGGTTTGAAGGCCTTGCCTTTGCAACACCTTCTCCCTTAAATATGTACTTTGAAGCTAGCCGTTTTGACAAGTGTATTTAGAGAAAGAGGGAGGAGCACAAGGCCTTGCTTAAGCAACACCGGAGTGAGCCTCCTTCCCTTAGGGTTTTGATTCTAAGGCCCTACCATTGCAGCACCTTGGAACCTTACCTTCCAGTCTCTAAGTTTGAGTCCTCCCGAGACTTTTTCCCTTACTTTGACTCCATTTACCCTAAGGCACTGGTATTTCCTCCAACGTTGAGCTTGTAGTGTGCAAAATCATCTTTTAAAACTTTCATTTTCGAAACCCTAACTAACCTTAACGCCACTAACTTAGGCTGACGTCATACCTGACGCAGCAACACTTTTGACCATTTAATAAGCAATTAAATTGATGACATCAAGCATTTATTGAACAATTGTTGATTAAAAATACTGCTGGCTTGGTCAATTTTGTAGACATTGATGAATTGGTGATCTTCTATAGGCTATTTAGCAGAACGCTGACTTCATTTTGTCTATTATATTGCTCATAAATTGAAATCAGATAGTCAAGAAGTACTAACCCTTTGAGTTATAGCCTGCAAATATTGTATTGTTGTCATCTTGTTCCAGGCAGGTGTTTTCAACAGGGACTTCACTTCTTTATTGGCTTATTAGCCGGATTATCTGATACTGGTGGTAACCTGCGAGGAGGGAAAACCTTAACTCTTGGCCTTCTATTTATTGCCTCTTCAAACCCCAGGTTACCAGGGACGTCTCCCCTGGGCTAACCTCCCTAAACAGAAAGAACCTCCCCATCGAGGTGACATTGGGTGGGGAAGGTTCCTGTTACGCCAGTTTGTCCATTATCCTGTAGCCTATGATCTAAAATACAAACTGTGCGATAACAGACCCCAGTCACCCACTCGCACATACACCCCTATGAGTAGGATTCCACGTCTGTTGTTTCCCACTTTCCAGAGGGCACCCCAGGTAGCAGCACAGACACCGATAGCACAGAGACCGCCCACTCATGCAGAGGACATTGCAGAGTATCGGAGAGAGTATGCAGCTTTGGGTCGTGACTTCCATCAGGATATGACCCTAGTCGAGTATTGTGGGCTCAGACTCAGGAACCGCCCCAGCAAGCCACAAAGAGGAGGGTCGCAGCCGCAACAGCAGCAGGGGCATAACATTGACTTCATCTGGAAAGTTGGTATACTCACTATACCTTCTTTCGACGGATCGTCCAAATGCACCACCAGAGCTTGGGTACAGAAGCTTGACCCCTACTACAAGCTCAGCCAAATGACAGAGACAGAGGCCATCAGTTTCACCACCCTACACTTAGAGGGTGAAGCACACGAGTGGTGGTATCATGGATTGGTGACATTGGGCCACAGTCGCATCACCTCCTACCGAGAGTTCACAGAGAGACTCATGGACAGATTTGACCGGAGGGATCCAAAGATCCATTTCAGAGATCTAGCCCCGTTGAGACAAACTGGCACAGCAGAGGCATTCATCTCAATGTTTCAGAGGGTAGCAGTGGCAGTGACAGACATATCTGAGCCCTGACTGGTCATGCTATTCACAGAAGGGCTCACATAACCCTTGAGAGGATGGGTGAAGGCCTACCAGCCTCATACCTTGCAAGATGCCATCAGATGCACTAGAGACTTGGCGGACTTCGTGCCAAAAATTAAACCATTTACCAAACCCTTTGTACCACAGAGAGACAGGGATCAGAAGAATCCACAGAGGGAATGGAAGGGCAAGCCCAAGTTAGATGATGATACGAGACGGGAATTGATGAGGAAGAAGCTTTGCTTCTCGTGCAGAGACCCGTGGGTCCCAAGGCGTATATGCATGGGAAAGGGGCAGATCCACTACATTGAAGTGGAATCGGGCAGCGAGGAGGAGGATGAGGATACTGAGGCATCGACAGACAGTGATTCAAAGGCTGAGACCATTCATGAGCCAGAGCAACAGCTGCAGAAACCTCAGATACCAGCAAGGGCACAGCCCAAGGAGGAGGCAAAACCTCGTAGAAAGGTGAAAGGGGGAACCATAGCCACCCTTTCAGGAGTACCCAGGTACAACACTCTCAGGCTCAAGAGCCTTATACAGGAGCAACGCATGACAGCGTTAGTTGATGGTGGGGCCACCCACAACTTCATAGATGCGTCCTTAGTAGCCAAGAGAGGGTTACGCACGGAGGAGTTTGAGGGATTCCACGTAGCAATGGCATATGGATACACGATGACATGTTTGGACATGATCCCCTACCTAGAGGTCAAACTAGGCAACTACGCCTTGACAGACACCTTCTATGTAGTTGACCTGTCAGATGCTGATGTCGTGTTAGGGGTACAATGGTTATATTCATTGGGAGAGATTGGATTCAACTATCAGACATTGACCATGAGCTTCAGAGATGTCAGTGGATCGAGAGTTGTGCTGAGGGGCATGTCTACAAGAGCACCTCGAGCAGTATCGGCAAAGAGGATGAAGCGGATCTTTCGTCACGGTGATGTGGCTTACGCAACAGAGTGTTTGATCACCACGAGGAAGGATTCCAAGGGTAGGGAGCATTACCACCCACAGATCAAAGAGCTTTTGGGTCAGTATGAGTCAGTATTTGGGCCGATACCACCAGGGAGACCACCCGACAGGGGTTTTGAGCACATGATCGAGTTAGAGGCAGGGACTACACTGGTGATTACAGCACCCTACAGGCACCCCAAGAAATTCAAGGATGAGATTGAGAAAGCAATCAAAGAATTGCTCGACATGGGGCACATCAGGCCCAACATAAGTCCTTTTGCATCTTCAGTTGTCTTGGTACTGAAGAAGGATGGCACGTTACGAATGTGCATCGATTACAGAGCGCTCAACAAGAAAACGATCAAGAATCGTTACCTCATTCCACGCATAGATGAGTTGATGGATGAGCTACATGGGGCAGTCTTCTTCACTAAGATTGATCTACGATCAAGATACCATCAGATCAGCATCAGGGAGCAGGACATTGAGAAGACAGCGTTCCAGTGCCATTTCAGACATTTTGAGTTCTTGGTCATGCCGTTTGGATTGACCAACGCACCAGCCACTTTCCAGTCTTGCATGAATCATATCTTTAGAGGACAGTTGAGGAAGTACATCCTGGTATTCTTCGACGACATATTGATCTACAGCAAGACATGGGATGAGCATCTAGCACATTTGGGGGAGGTCTTGGATATTATGCAGGCACAATCTTTATATGCCAAGGAATCCAAATGTGAGTTTGGCATGAGAGAACTATTGTACTTGGGGCATATCATCAGTGGGCAGGGAGTACAGGTTCATCAAGAAAAGATCAGGGCCATTTTGGATTGGCCAATGCCCAAGAATCTCACGGAGCTGAGAGGATTCTTTGGGTTATGCAGTTACTACAGGCGGTTCGTCAAGGATTTTTCACAGTTGGGAGAACCACTCACAAACTTGACCAAGAAGGGTGCTTTTCAGTGGACAGAGGAGTCCCAGCAGACATTCAACAAATCGAAGGAGGTTATGGGCACATGCCCTGTTCTAGCCCTTCCAGACTTCTCGCAGCCATTTGTCTTAGAGTGCGACACATCAGGGGTGGGGATTGGAGCAGTTTTGATGCAGGGGGGGCACCCCATTGTGTTTGAGAGCAAGAAGCTCAACGAGTCAGAGAGACTCTATCTGATCTACGACAAGGAAATGCTAGCAATCATGCATGCTTTAACCAAATTCAGGCAATATCTGATAGGCAACAGATTTGTAGTAAAGGCTGATCATAACAGTCTCAAGTATTTCCTAGATTAGAAAGACCTCAGCGAGAGACAGCAAAAGTGGGTCTCAAAGATCCAAGCCTTTGACTTTGACATTGAGTGTGTCAAGGGAAAAAGGAATGTCGTAGCGGATGCCTTGTCCAGGAGGCCAGCAGGATGTTCGATGATGGACATTTGTACGGATTGGAAAGCTCATTTGTTGGTGGAGTACTCCAAAAACAAATTTGCTTGTGAGGTGATGGACGGACAGGTGATTGATGATAGATACCGGGTTCTGGATGACGTCATTTTCTACAAGGGCCGGATCTACTTGGTTCCAGAATCCACCCTAAAGGGGAAAATTCTAAAGGTGTGTCATAACTTGCCTACGACAGGGCATCAAGGGTACTTCAAAACATATACGCAGATCAAGGAGAGATTCTCATAGAAGGGTCTCAAGGATGATGTGCTAAAACACATACGAGAGTACACGACTTGTCAGCAGAACAAGTCTGAGCAAACACACCCCGCAGGACTACTACAGCCTCTACCCATTCCAGAGCAGAAATGGGAGAGTATTTCCATGGATTTCATTACAGGCCTTCCTAGAGTGCAGGGCAAGGACTGTATATTTGTGGTGGGCGACAAACTAACCAAATTTGCACACTTCTTCGCCATACCCACAGACTACAAGGCCATACAGGTACCAGAGTTGTTCTTCAGGGAGGTATTCTGATTGCACGGGTTACCCAGGCAGATAGTCAGTGATAGAGATGGGTGCTTCATCAGCGCATTTTGGTAGGAGCTTTTCAGGTTGACAAGCACAGAGCTAGCCACAAGTACCAGCTACCACCCACAGACAGATGGGCAGACAGAGATCGTCAACAAATGGGTGGAGGGGTACCTGAGGAACTATGTGGGGGGGTAGCAGCGCACTTGGGTGAGATGGTTACATATGGGTGAGTATTGCTACAACACAACTTACCATATGTCTATCAGGATGTCATTGTTCAGGGCATTGTATGGATACGATGTACCCTCCTTTATGGAGACTATGTTTGGGGATAGCAAGGTCCCGAGGGCCAAAGATTGGGTGGAGGAGAGTCAAAGGATTCTTCAATCAGTGAGGGAGAACTTGCAGTCAGCTCAAAACCAGCAGAAGATATATGCAGACTGGCACAGAGTTGAGCGCAGTTTTGAGGTAGGGGATTTGGTTTTTCTGCGATTACAACCATACAGACAGTCCTCCTTGAAGAGAAGCGGAGCAGAGAAGCTGAAGCCGAAGTTCTACAGGCCATACAGAGTCATCAGGAGGATAGGCAAGGTGGCATACGAGCTAGAGCTACCGGAAGGTAGTAAGATTCATAACGTCTTTCACGTCTCTTGCCTTAAAAAGGCCGTGGGACAACAGGTTAGCATTTCAGAGGAGTTACCACCCTTGAATGAGGAGGGTCGGTTGGAGCTAGTGCCGGAGGAGGTACTAGAGCAGAGAGAGCGCAGATTGAGGAGCAAGGTCATCAAGGAGTGCTTGGTTAGATGGAGGGGTCTTCAAGTGGAGGATGCCACATGGGAGGGAGAGCATATCTTACAGCACCCAGGATTAATGTTGCTTGAGGACAAGCAATCTCGGGAAGGGAGGATTGTGATGTCCCGTTCCCTAAAGTAGGCCAGCAGGGAGTGACTTAGTAGTTTATGTGTTCCCGTAGACTATAGTCAGGCACAAACAGGGAACAAGATCGAGAAATAAGGGTGAATTGATGGCTAAACGATGAATTAAGCCAAAATACTAAGGAAAAGTCACTTCAGCCTAAGTCAACGAAGAATTAGAATGAAATGGTGCTAAAGGGGGACTTAATTAATTAATTATTCACCTTAGGAGGAAAAGCACCTAGCTTAAGTGAGGTCAATGGTGAATTAGGTTGGGAATGGTATAAAGGGAGGAATTTGACCTAATTCCTCATTATGCATTGTTATGATTTGATGTTGAGAGTTCCCAGAGAGGAAGAGAGTCGACCTTACTGTTTTGTGGATTTCTGGAGGAAACCACCACCATTGATCGATTTCGGTGTTGAGAGACACACCCTAGCCCATCGAAGATACCATCCAGGTATTTCACCGAGCTATTCAGTAGTATCTAGTACAGTGTGCGCAGGTCAGCTAGTGAGGGTGCAAGTCAAATTGAGGGTTTGTGGAGCTGCACAAGGTCTGAGCTCAGATTGCAGTTTCCTTCCGACCCAATTGAGATCTGGCCAAGGCGCTTCCATTGAGCCAGTTATCATCAGATTCTGACAGTGGAATCTTGTGTTAAAATATTGTGTAACTGCAAAGCATATTCTTATCCCTTTTTGTGGATAAAGATAAAATATATTTATTATTGATTAGATCAATCCCCTTTTGTGGATTGATCATGTCGGGTATTGTAAATGACCAAATCCCCTTTTGCGGATTGGTCAAACCCTTATTGTAATAGGCTAAATAAGAAGTCGGCCCCAGAATATATTAAAGGTGGTTATAACCACCCAGAAGAAGAAGTCGGCCCTGCCAGTGAAGAGACACTTCCACACGTGCCAGAATTGTATAAATAAGAGAGGCCAGTGCCTCATTTACACACACACTCAACTCACTCATTTAGTGCGCAAGTTTTGAAGGAAGTTACAGTTGTCGGTTGCCGAAAGATGGAAGAGAGAGAGGCGTCTTGCTCAGTGTTGGATATTCTCTGTTGTCTGGTTCATTATCTTGGCATTGTATTGGCTATCTATATTAAGGAAGTTTTGCTGGGTTTTCTTCCCCTTGAGGGTTTCCCAGGATAAATGCTTGTGTACTATTGTGATTGTGTTTCTCTTAGTGATCCTGTCTATGCTATTGTTATCTAGTAAATTGAAAGTAACCTAATAATAGCAGAAACTTTAACATCTTCCAGATCGCCTCATCCAGCCATTTAGGGCGCAGTTCTTCCAGCAGTACATTTGGGGTTGCAGACAGAGCATCAAGACAAATCCGAGTAAACCCTTCCAACCCAGTTCCGCATTTGGCGAGACGATCGTTTTGAGCCCTATAGCAGCAGATTCCGTTGGTGGAATCATTTAGGGCGCATCCAGTGTCCCAGAAGGTGCGCAAACCCCCCAGGGGTCCAGATCCAGTACCTCAGAGGCCAGATCTGACATCCGACGCTCATCCATTCTAGAATAGAGGCCTGGGCGCTTCTATTGGAGCAGTTTTCGGCGCATTCCAAAGGTCTATCTTCCCGGACGAGTTTTCCAGCTGGTAGCGGTTACCGTATTTCTCTGGCAGTGCATATTTTTGTCGATCTATCTGTGCATGCATCAGATTTGCGTTCATCTTCTGATCACAAGTATTTTTATGTTATTTGATTGTATTCCAGTGATGATCCATGAGATCTAGCTGACAATTAAACTCTATATTTCCAGCGTGTTATTGTATTTCTGTGCTTGAGTTGCATAATACATGTTATTGGGCATTTGATGTTCTTTACTTCCGCATGCATCCTTTATATACTGTTTAAACTTTAAACAATAAATACGCGACATGCACATGCAATAACCAACATGCACATGAAATAACCAACATGCACATGCAATAACCCTAAAGATCTCCAACACACAACTGAAACGCATCCAGAAACCCCCAGTGTATCAGATCTGCAAGATAAAACATTAGATCAGTAGCAAATATCTTGAACAGCGGGATCAGGGATATTTCATATTATGTGCACCAGAAGCTTCTTTATCCTTGTCTTGAGAATATTCCTCTATTAATTTCCATTTGTTGGGTAATGGATAATCTTCTTGTATGCCATTATCAAGTTTTGGAGTTGTGTCAGATTTTTCTTTAGGAGTTTTCATATCTTAAGTTTGATCTACTTTGTATGCATAGCTTTGATTATTATATTCCTTATTAGAAGTTTTACCCACCAATCTCCTATTATTAACTTCATCAATTTCAAGAGCAATATTTTCATCATCTTTCTTGTTTGGTACTTCAGATTTTCTTTTCCATGTCTTCCTATTTTGTTTGTTAGGGTTTCCTATTTTTAGGATTTGCATTGGTAATATACATTCTTTGGTTTTATGACCATAGTTGTTGCATTTTTTACATTCAATATTGAAGTTTTGCAAAGAAGTAAATGAGTTGTAGTTTCTCTTCTCTGTATTGTACCTATTGTTCTTATATCTATGGACATTTCTGTTATTGTATTGTCCATAAGCTTTGCAATGTACTGCCTTATGTCCAAAATTATTGCAAGAGTAACAATATCCAATGAATAGATATTTATTAGGAGGATTCCTTCTGTTGATTGTATTCTTCCTGTCATTTGTTACTTTAATAAGGAATGTTGATTTTTGTTTATGTGGAACAGTGTTCAATGGTATCATATTTGCCTTATTATCTTCTCTTCTTAAGGAGCCCTTTAGAGCATCTGCATAACTAATTGGTCTTTTGACAGATCCTTGTGATGTAGAAGTTGAGTCTTGGGTGTATCCCAAACCAGTCTTGTTGTTTGGTGACCTTTGGCTACTGAGAATTTCATCGAAGATCATTGAACTATTTCCAAAGTTTGATCTCTTCTTTTCTTTCTCAAGTTAATTTTTTAGCAACTTGATCTCCGCTTCTAGTTTCTCACATGTTTTCTTTTTATCACTAAGTTGTTTTAAAATGATTTCTTCAGTTTTATTAGCTTCCAAGAGCTGGGACTTCAAATCACTGATGGTCTGTTCTGACTCCTTGAGGGTTTTGGAAACTTCCCTCTCTCTTGATTTAGTAGCTTCTTTAATCTCTAGAAGCTCTCTTCTTAGTACCTTGTTTTGTTTTTTAGTTTTTCCTAGTTCTTCAATTACACTAAGGATTTCTTCTTCGAAGTTCCCTTCTTCTTCATCTTCTGAATGTTTATCATCTTGCGTTTTTATTCCCATAAACAGAAGCTCTGAATCTTCATCTTCACTTATGTCTGAAGAGTTGATGTCTTCTTTAGAGTAGACGTTTTTCTTTTTCTTATAAAATTTCTTGTTGTATTGGTTTTCGTAGTTGTGAATTTCTTCATCATTTTCCTCCTATATGGGATACGGACATTTGTTGGCAAAGTGTCCAATTCTGCCACAGTTGAATGGGATACGGACTTGTGAAGGGTACAAGTCGGCCCTACTGTGTAAAGACAATTAATATTATGTAAAAGACTAATTATATTATTGAGTTGTACAAGTC
Organism: Picea engelmannii; assembly: GCA_009831015.1. NCBI lineage: Eukaryota > Viridiplantae > Streptophyta > Pinopsida > Pinales > Pinaceae > Picea > Picea engelmannii. The sequence goes on along the minus strand of ML781342.1, from coordinate 1,066,212 downwards.
GGCCCTATTGTGCCAATAGACATGTCTATTCATTGAGTTAGGTCATGTATATATTAGTGAATGACCCCCATTGTGGATCATTCATCGCATTCACTCAACGCATTACTGGGAGAGCTGAAATTTGGTGCGCACTTCTTATGCGCTATCTTTCTTGGTCATAGAGCACCCTATTGTGTGCGCTAGGGTTTTGTCTTGAGGGCCACCTTTATTGGTACCCATATTTTTGGTGGAGAGGGTTTCTTCTCTTGGAAATATAGCAAAGGGTTGCTGGGTTTTTCCCTTGGTTGAGAAGGGTTTTCCCAGGATAACTTCTTGTGTCTTGTGCATGGTTATTCTTCTTGTGATCTTGGTTTACTGCAGCTATTGTATTTTGTGTTGCTGCATTGTTTATGGTTCAAGTTCATGCTAAATTGAAAAGAAACTACATGTTCTTGAGCCATCATTAAAAATTCAACAAATGCAATGTAAGAATTGCAACTTTTCCACCCCTGCCAGACAATAACAATGAATATAGCCCAGGTGTCTTTAACTTACCTATTAATTCAAACCACATGGTTAAGAAGACCATTGCCGTCCAAGGTAATGACCCAACTATTCCCTGCAATACTATAATCTGAAAGGTTTGTACTTTGACTACAGCTCTCATAGCTGTCAATGAATCTTTCCAAATGCTGGGAAAACCAACACCATCACCCCTGAAAAACAGATCAAAACCTACTGTTATTTATTTGGATTCCCATTGCTGACTCAACACAACTACAAGACAGAAAAAATATCTCTTTGCAAGCATGTTGCATTCAGTCACTTGTTTTCAATATGAAAACAGGACTTCTTATTTTACCTGCATCAGTACCAGTAACATTTCTAGGTTAATCTAACAAGAGGCTAAGGTTGGAAAGTTGAAAAGTGTGTGCAAAGGTAATGATCATGCTAACTATGCTGTCCACGATAAAGCAATAAAAGCGTTTTTATATATGTATGACATCGAGAACAAAAAACTAGCTATGGGGAAGCTGAAAATCAAAAGGCTCAAGCTTGTGGAGTAAAATTAAGGAAAATACTGATCCTGCTACTTGTTTCTTTTCACATACTGATACAAGAACAAAGCATAAGAAAATCAGAGAGAGATATCTCACAAGAGAACTGAGCCTCAAAAACTGTGTATGTTTTGTATTAACCATGAATACAGTATACAACATATTGATAAAGTATGTTTGTTATGAAATTGGAGACTAAAGACAAAAATAAATCTACAGTGAATTTGAGAACTAGCCTAGGATATATTACTTAACAAAAATAACTTTCCTCACATAAGGATACTAAAAATAACTTACCTCTACAATAGACAATGTCCCGAACATAGAGTAAGTCCTATCTACTTTTCATTATTTCCCTCCCAATTAGAGGAACTTGTCCCAAATAGTCTATAAGAGGTACTCCCCTTCCAACAAGATAAGTAATATTCCTTTGACTTCGAAGATTGAACCAGCAGTGCATCTTCTGAGTTCATGCCACAGAAGTGAAGATCATAATCTTCCGAGAGGGGAACAGATCTGCAGCCTATGTTCTTTGGGCGAGGTTGGGAGCACGTAGCATTCTATCTTTCGGTGTCCTGTCTACTACCAGATCAAAGGGAGATTTCACTGCCTCTACAGGGTTCCAGAGAAGTTCTTATCAACCTTCTTCGGATACCATGATCAGTGGTGCCTGGCCTTATACATTAGGGAGGCAATTTCTCTCTGGTGGTGTTCACTCCAGGGGTCGTCCACCACAATTCTACAGATTACTTCCTTCTTTCATCCAGTCTTAGGGACAGGGGGGACAAAGTGTACTACTGATACTCAGTTAGGTACTTCTAGGGTTTTCCAACTTTGTTCTCTAACCCACACCACCCAAGCTCCTTGGTGGATCAGCCAAGGGCTTCTAGGAGGATTAGAACAACCTAAAAGAGCCATTGATCTTCTTGGTGGTGCATTACTAGTTTCTTCTCTTCTAGTAAGAATTCATTGGCCTTGGATGTTAGGAGAGATTTCCCTTCTGCCTCCACCTTGAGGGGGAGTAGGTTGATGCCACTCAGGATTACTTCTCAGGGCCCTATCATCCTAGGCCACTCTCCTGATGACTATCTACAGGCACTAGGTACAAACATTCCCATTGCTGGTTCAGATGACAATTAGGGTCTGCTCCCTCCTCTCATGGTTATAGGTATACTTCCATTTGGACATGACTGTTTTTGTTTCTTCATCAGCTCTGTCCTCACTTAATAGGGGTTTTCACCCCTGAGATAACCTTCTTCTGGGCTCAGTTTTGATATGTTGTTTCATTTACGAATATTAATTAGTTTTTCATTTCACTTCTATTATTCTTATTTCTCATCTTAGAGGGGCATCCTGGGCCCCCCTGGTTTTGTATTGGTTTCTCATCACTAATGTAATCTCTAGTCCTCTTGAGTTATCCGGTCTTTGCTGGACATAAATATGAATTTCAATTTCAAAATTCAATTTGTATATGGCAAAACAGGTCCTGAATGGAAAATGACTAGATATCCTCGTTGCTTAGGAATAGGAACTATTAGTTATTGTATCTGAGAGTATAGATATTGTTGTTTTCAGCTGTGCAACTATAGCAAGAGTCCTGTACTCATGATGATTGACTAGTTTCATCGCAAGTCAATGAGCTGACTGAAGAATATGTAAATTTGCATACCCTATTGTTTAAGAAATAATGTGTTATTATCTTCTGCTAAATAGATTAAACATAGATAGGACTTGGTGGTTGACATATATCACTAATTGTACCAATGAGTTCATTTTACTTAATATTAACTTGGAATATTGTGCAGTAAATAGTTAGAGAGAATAGTAAGAAAACCATGTTGAAAAAGAACCAGATGCACACTAATAAATGTTTTGCAAAAGGATGGAAGAAATGTAGCAAGTATATCAACATAGACTGTACTCATCTCTCACCATTAATTTGTGGGGGGTAACTGAATATTTGTACAAAGTTTGTGTATAATCATCATGATTACAAATTGACTACTAAAATCATGTGTGAAGCAAAAACAAATATTCTCAAAGGGTTACATTAAAGTCAAATGGGAAGTGGGCACAACTTGAAAACCATGCCCCTGCTATCCAAGGAATTTCTTGTCAAAGTTCACTTATAGGCTAGGAGACACTCGCCATTTGAGGTTAATCAATCAAATAGTTGCTCTACCAACTCAGAGATTAATGTTCTTTCCAAATGGCATGTATCTAAGTGGGAGAAGGGTTACATTGTCAAATGTTGTGCACTGACTAGAGGAGCACTCTAATTGGACACTTAATCTCATCGAGTTGCTTAGTGCTAAGAAGTGTGCTTTATGTAAGTGGGCTAAAAATGGGTACCAACAGTCTTGAGTTGGCTAAGATAGTGCTAACAACATGCACACTGTGGCCACTCAACACTAACAAGACTCAAGTGAGAGGGATGTGCAACATCAATATTATGTGAGAACTACACCACAATGTTCTCCTGCAAAACTACCTGCTGCAAAAATTGTCAAAAGCATTGTAGCTCATCCTAAAACTAGTACTTGACAATGAACTGATGGGACAACAAATAGGCCATCATTTTTTATCCTTGGGTGTTATTGGGGTGTTGTTGTGTCAAACCTGGTTTGGGCAGAAGATTTATGGTCATTGTTCTTCTGAGGCAAGAAGGTTAGGCAAGCTGACGATTTACCAAGTGCGCTCACATTCAGCAAGCTTCTTGTCTACGGTGGAGCTCCAACTCTACCAATTCTGCAACAAGGAGTTGGCATTATCCTAGAAATACCTACATACTACAAAATTATCTAGGAGTGCATCATTGAATTCAAAGGCCAGAAAAGTTGCTCCAAGGTTTGCATCTAGGTGCCCATTTGATCACCCAAATCCTATAACTGTACCATGTCAGTCAACAAGCAAGCACTTGTTCAACCTATAAATCTCTCAAGGCATGGAATCAATCACTAGTTGAACAAGTTAGTTGCGATGGTAAAGATGCATTAACAATGACAAATTCAGCATGGCTGACTTCAACATGGGCCATGTCCTTTTCAATGGTAGTAGTAGAAAGGCGGTCCAGGAGTACTCAATTATTTTGCAAGAGCTCCTCGTTGTATTATGTCAAATGCCAGCGAAGCCAATGATGGAGGGGAGGTGGGTTGTGAAGCCAAAGACAAGCTATCTAGTAGATCCATGTTCTACCTGCAATGTCCTTGATGACAACAATGGCTGCATGTTGTTGGGCACTATTATCGCACAGTTTGTAGCTGGGAGTAAAGGCTATAAGGTAGAAGGCCAAACTGGCGTAACAGGAACCTATCCCACCCAATGTCACCATGATGGGTAGGTTCTTTCTCTTTAGGGAGGCTAGGCCAAGGGGAGACGTCCCCGGTGACTTGGGGTTTTGAAAGGGCAAAGAATAAAGGACAAGGATAAATTCCCCTTTCACAAGTTACCACCCAAAAGATAGTCCCCACTAAACAGACAATAATAAAGTAAATCCCCAATGAAGAACACCTGCCTGGAACAAAGCAACAGCAAACTAATATATGCAAGCTATACTTCAAAGGGTTAGTACTTCATAAGACTATCTGATAAATGTATATGAGCAATATAGCAATAAATGTTGACGAAGTCAATGTTTATTAATAGCAATAAAAAGATAGACACTCCACCAATAAATATTGGAACAATGTGGCATTCAAGGTAACCAATCAACACTTTATTCCGTTAATGCCTAAACCATCATTCAATTGCTCTTAAAACAAGAGGTCGCTACATCAAAGATGAAATAACCAAACATGACGTCAGCAACTTAGGGTTAGTAGGTTAGGGTTAGTGTAGTTAGGGTTTCAATTCAAAAAAGGTTTGAGAGTGTTTTAGATCCAATTCTACTTCAACGTTGGAGGTCTAAGATCAGTGCCTTGGGGTTAATGGAGTCAATTTAGTAGAGGACGCAAGGGTTGAAGGAGGATGGCTAAGGACTAGAGGGAAGAGTTCTGAAGTGCTGCTATGGCAGGGCCTCAGAATCAAATCCCTAGGGGAGAGAGGCTCACTACGGTGTTGCTAAAGAAGGGCTTCATGCTCTCTCCTCCTTCCTTAGGTTGACTTGGCAAAAACGGCTAGCATGAAAGATAAATCAAGACAAGAGAGTGCAATGAGGGAGAGTGTTGCTACAGCAAGGCTCTATCATCAAACGCTAGAAGAATAACGACCCAAGGTGTAGATAACCTAGGCCTGGGACATCTCCTCCTTCTTGACCTCTGGAAAGTACGGCTAGCAAATAAGGGAAGAAAAGTAGAAGAGTGTAGCAAAGGCTAGGCTCTTTTCCTTCTTCAATGGCTGAAAAGTTTCTCTTTTAGGGGACTTGAGACAAGGACCTACTTGTGTGCTTGTCACCTAGGGTTTTGATTCATCAAATTATAAATACATGTAAGAAAAT
>ML781342.1:994163-1005882 GCA_009831015.1 Picea engelmannii | reverse complement strand
AAGTATTTTTCTGCAAAACTTCTTGATTGAATGGTTGTAGTCTTATTTTCTTACATGTATTTATAATTTGTTGAATAAAAACCCTAGGTGACAAGCACACAAGTAGGTCCTTGTCTCATGTCCCTTGATAGAAAAGTTTTTAGTCATTGAAGAAGAAGAAGAGAGCCTAGCCGTAGCTACACTCCTTTTTCTTCTTCGCTAGCCGTACCATTTTGACTTCAAGAGGAAGAGGACGTCCTAGGCCTAGGTCATCTACACTTGGGGCCGTTTTCTTTTAGGGTTTGATGAAAGAGCCTTGCCTTAGCAACACTCTCCCTCTTTAAGCCCTCTTGTCTTGACTTTGTTTTTCATTTGAGCTAGTTGTTTGCCAAGAAGGAGGAGAGAGCACAAGGCCTTGCTTTAGCAACAACGGAGTGAGCCTCTCTCCCCGAGTTATGATTTTGAAGCCCTGCCTTAGCAGCACTTCAAAACTTATCCCTCTAGTCCTTTAAAATCTCACCCCCTTCAACTCTTGCGTCCTTCATAGTTGACTCCATTTAACCCTAAGGCACTGATCCTAAGAGCTCAAGCGTTGAAGTAAGACTTTGATCCAAACACTCTCAAAACTTGAATTTAAAATCCTAACTGCACTAACCCTAACCTACTAACCCTAAGTTGTTGACGTCACTCTTGGTTATTTCATCTCAATGCAGCAACGTTTTACTTTATGAGCAATTGAATGATGGTTTAAAGCATTTATTTAATAAAGTGTTGATTGATCCCATTGAATGCCACATCGTTCTAGTATTTATTGGCGAAGTGACATTATCTTTTCATTGCTATTGTGTAAACATCGACTTCGTCAACATTTACTTTCAAATTGCTTATATTGAATATCAGATAGTCCTTGATTGATATGAAGTACTAACCCATTGAAATAAGCTTGCAAGTATCAATTTATTGTTGTCTTGTTTCAGGCAGGTACTCTTCATTGGGTTTTACTTTATTATTGGTTGTTTAGCCGGAACTTCTGATTGGTGGTGATCTGTGAAGGGGGGGAAAACTTATCTTCATCCTATTAACCTTTTGCCTCTTCAAAACTCCAAGTCACCGAGGACGTCTCCCCTGGGCCTAACCTCCCTAAAGAGAAAGAACCTACCCATCGTGGTGACATTGGGTGGGATAGGTTTCTGTTACGCCAGTTTGGCCTTCTACCTTATAGCCTTTACTCCTAGCAACAAACTGCACGATAACATGCCTACCACCCTAAATAGAAAGAGACATCCTATTGAGGTGACAGTGATAGGATAGTCTCCAGTTAGGCCAATTTGGTCTCCTTTAACCTTTCCTTCTATCAAAGTACAAATTGTGCAATAACATGGCCCATGTAATGGTTCAGTGATTCGCAGAATTCTAACTCACAGAATTTGAGGCTTGCAAGCTGCAAAGCATAAAAAGCTCTTATATGCAGAAATTCAAAGGCAAATTCTTGGCATGTTGACCAGAAGCATGTGCAGTGAATGAGGGGAACCCACATTAGCTAGTGATATGAGTGTAAGTACAACATTTTAATATTAATTTTTACTATTTTAAAGAAAAGACGTCCGAAGGCTAATCTGAATGGGGAAATATTTCCCTAAAAACTAAACATCACAAATGGGTAAAAAACGTTCACAAAATGGTTTGGGTGCTACTATGGCCACAGGAAAGTGTGGGTGTAGCCATGAGTATTTAGTATCTTGTAATTGCCTTTTAAGCATTGTTTTTAGATCTTGCAAAGAATAGCCTTTTGCAGAAACACTTTTTGATTTGGAAAATGAAGAAACACATAATTATGCATCACAATTATGATCTGATTTAACTTGCTCAATTTTGAGGTTATTACCAAATAAAAAGTATTAAGATGCTCCCTCATTTGTCTCAGGTGATGAGCTTTTAGAAACTTCTGATATCCTAGAATAAAAAAGGTCATGCAAGTACATCACCATTCTACATATCATCAGCCAATAAATGGATTATGAATCCCATTCATCAAGCATTTCCGAACCTTTGCTGTTATCTTCCATCCTTATCCCAACCCTTGCCCATTTTATGGGTTTTATATAATGTATAACTCAATTTTCACAAAAAAATAAAAACAAGTCACATTCATACCTTTCTGTACCTCAGCTCAATCATTTCTCTTAATTATCTTTTTTTTTTTCAATGGAAGTAAGAAAACAGAGACACAAGTGCATGATCTAGGGAATGACATATACATTATAACTAAATGACAGAGAGAGAGAGAGATAAATGTACCCTTTAGAATGTCTCTTTATACTAGGTGAATATGGTAGTCTTCTCCTTGGATCAACAACAAATAAAAACACAAGCAACCCAATAAGTGAGCTCGATACTGCCATTAGAATAAATGCAAAACGCCAGCCTGGTATTCCCCAAAAGTTATACCCTGCCATTATAGTTGCAAGAACACCACCTCCTATGCCACCAATTGACCCTACAAGACTCAAACATCCAAAGCCAAATCCCCGTACACCTTCCAAATAGGTATCAGCAATAAATGACTGCAACGCCGGTATCACAATTGCTAAACCTATTCCATTGATTGCCCTCCAAAATGCCACCTGTCCAAAATACTGGCACATCCCCACTGCAGCAGTTGACAATGCCCAGCACATTGTACCCATAAATAGAACTGTGGGCCGATTATAGTGAAGAACTAATATACCAGCTAAAGGAGATGACAAAGCTTGCACGAAGTTCCGGATAAATGTAAGATATCCAAGCTGTGAAGGGCTGGCACTGAAAGTTTCACTAACTTCTTTATATACAGATGGTAGAAGATTCTCATCAGCCTTTTCCATAATGGAAGTGAGATTTATAAGAATAAGGGAGATAGAGATTCCCAAAGCAGTTTTCATCCTGTAAATGTAAAGAAAATGTTTTTCTTAAGAAGCATTTTCCAAAAAGAAAAGGTAAAACATTGTGCATAAAGAGAACATGGCAATAAATAACATGAACAGAAAATGAGATATCCTATCTTTAAACCACCATATGCAGTCCTCCAGCCAGTCTCTAACTTAAAAACTAATGGAAAATACAGAAGCACATTATAACTTATGGTGGATAGCATCTTTCTTACATAAACACAGATCAACTTTTTCTAGTTCACATTGACTAGGGAAATCAACTCTAATAGAGCAATCTCAAAGAAACTGTTTTGCCATATGTTGCAACTGTTCAAGTTAAAATGGCAGCTTCATTTGTATGCAACTACTACTTGTCACTATGACGTGATGATCGGTCATGCAAGCTTGATGCCTTCCATGTTTAACAATCAATCTTTTCACTAAAATTTCACTATACCCAAATTTAGAAGCAACACCCTAGAGGTAGTGAGCATTCATGCACCATTATGATAGATCAAAGAAAATATATTTTTCCACAATATTATAAATCCAGAAAAGCATTCTACAGAACAACTTGAGTTGTTTCATTTGGCTGTTATTAAGAGATTGTAAAGAGAACTTCATTGGCCATATTCACAAGTCACTATCTGCAACCACGCTAAAGTAAAAGAGTAGATCCCCAGCATTATATCATTTGCAAGAGCTTTGTCAACAAAGATAAGAGAAGGAAAGGAAACCTAGGTAGCATGTTGTTTTTCCCCACTAGCATAAACATAGTTTGACTTATGAGCTGCAACCTTACCAATATATCTTAGTGGCAACCACAATATCTGCAAGTAAACAGTCATCACCAAACATCTCTGCAATTCCTATTCAATAATTTATATCTAGGTTGCACGAAACATGGAAACGTGTACAAATTTCCAAAACAGGAACACTTAGAAATGTGACCTCCCCAAAATGGGTACACGAGGGAAATGCGGTATATTAAAAATACAAAAAATATAGATATATAGTTTTATTTTAAATAACACATTATCTTGCAAGAAAATAAGAATAATACTCATAAATGGAATTTTAGAACGAGACCCGTGTCTATATTAACTCTCACATATGATTACATGATGCAAAATCCCATAACTTGGTGGTCTTGACTAATCCCAATCCCATACACTCATACATCATAGAATCTCGTGGAAACGCTACAATCTTGCCAACCTTGAACCCTGAAAACTTTTAATTCTGCTGAATTCTGAATGGAATATGAAATTCTACTTTCTCCATATGAAGTACAACAAGGTTGGAACCACTCTCAAACATCCTTGACATTCTCCTTTATCTTACTTTTTCTATCATTTTACTTTAAGAATTTAATATTGCTACCCCCTCTCACCTAGGGGTAACTCAAGGAGATCATGTCTCATGGCCCACAATGAAGACAGTGATCCTGCTGATGATGATGATTAGCATATCCACAGAGAGCAGCCCCCTCAGATGCCTCTTCCTCACCAACATGGCTCAACACACTCAATCAGCAAGGCTCAATAGGAGATGGTGGCCCAGCACATTATGAGGTACCTACATTGGTCCTTGTTTCATATAAAGTGTCATATTTATTACATTGAGCATTTGAGTGATGATCATACGTTGAAGTTGGATAATGAATCATGAGCTCATAAGTTATGTTTTTTGCCTTGTTTCACCTTGGTGGCCATCCTAGGCATCCTAGTCCCGTGTTGTCACTCCTGGGGAAAAGGGGTACTACTAGTGGTTCCTTGAAAGGGGTAGCGTACCATTCACAATCATACATACCACTTTTCCATCATTGATCCTTCCATTCTCCCACCTTTTGGGAAATGTGGTTACATGTACCTCACTCTCTTATGAGAAGAAGGGGCTAAAGGCCTAGAGGTGGATTGCAGTTGGATGATAAAAAGAAAGAAATTGGATAATGAGGGCAGTTAAAAGCCATAGTCCATATTTGAGCTCTACCCCCTCATTAATGGTGATCGCCCCTAGCCCTAATGCGAATAAATGCATTCATCAATCAAAAAAGGACTTGAATATATCACAAATTAAAAGCAAAGGAAGTGTTATGCTTGAAACCTTTTTAAGGGGACTCGCAAATCAAATCAAATAAAGAAAGAGGCAAATAAAGGGGTTTGGAATGCAAAAAGCATCGAGGAAAGGGTAACTCAATCGCCAAGCGCACCCTCTACAAAGGCACTCATGGAGGTGAGCCCATACATTGTCTTGCATGTTAATGACCCCATGCCTAGAAGTAAACCCCATGACCACCTCACATTCATTACATGTCTCTGATGGGTTCTCCTAGGAAATATCTATCTACTTGGGCATTGGCACACCTAATAGGTTCCTTTGATGGTCCTCCCATACCTAAACTTTCCAAATTGCATAAAGTCTTGAGCTTGTGTGAAGTTTAAAGAGGATACACAATGAGAGTTGTTCACTTGGCTTTTGTATTAATTGATGGCCTACTTTGTATGCTTCTTAGGACTATTGCCCTTTGTGATTGTTGGTTTTACTTGATTCCATGGTTTTGACTAACTTAGGTGCACCTGACATTGTAATGTTCCCAAGCCAAGATGCCAAGAACATCACGGTTTTGGGTGTCTTTTTAAAATTTTACTGGTTGTGGTATTTCGTCAAACACTTTGCTGATTTACTTGTTTGTATGTGTTTACTTGCAGGTTGGCCTCTTGATTTCGGCCTTAGGGTTTATGTTAATGATTTATATGTGTGTTGCAGCAATAAACAAGAAAATACCGTAATGGAACATACCTCAACCATATGCAAGATCAACAAGATGATAGACAAGCCAAAACTCTTCAGATCTGATTTTATTCATAATAATAGAACCTGCTACAATGAAGATGTCGATCTGGAATGCTCATCAGATGGCTCCAAGATAGAAGATAGAAGCTACTACAAAATGCTCCAGAAGACAACTACAATAAGCCTCCAAAGGCTGGATATACCATGAATACCAATACAAGAAAGATCTGGGCCGTATGAAGTGTCAACCCTCAAGCTGGAAGACGCCACGCCCTGCTGGAACCCTATATAGCCTCAACAATCCGGCCCTGCTGCCAAAGATGTCCAAATGCTCCAATAAAGATGCCAAACAGTAGATCGGGTAACTGCAAGAATAACCCAGGTGCTCAAATCTCAAAGACCCCTCTCAAAGTCATGGATCTAGACTCCCTCAAAGAAATGGTGCGCCCCCCTAGAGGCCTGAAACCCTAGATAATTCGACCCTCCTCCTAGAGACCTCCAACAGCTCCACCAATCCACTAAAATGATAGATCAGGGCACGACAATGAAAACCCAAGTGCTCAACTACGCAAAATACTTGCTAGACCCTTGGATCTAGCCACCCTCCAAAGAATGATGCACTCTCCTCTTAGGGAAATCGTCCCACTCTCAAAGCAAACCAATCCTCCACAAGCATACCTCCAAAAACATCCAATAATGGCGCTATGGTACCTGCAAGGAAAACCCAATACCTGGAATTCCCAAAATCTCTTCTCCTCAGCTAGATCGAACCCTCTCTCAATGGATGGTGCGCCCCTCTTGCTGGAAACCCTCAACTTGTACGCCCTACTTCTCTTCCTGTGCCTATGGCTGGTATAGAACCCTCCTGCACTGAGTAGATCTGAACTAGAATGGTGTGGGAGAGTATTGCATCTCCGAGACCAAGCTTGGGACAAGCTAGGTGGAATCTTTCACCACCGAATCGTCCTCTAGGGTTTGTTAAGTGAAAACCCTCAAAACCCCCAAGGTAAGGGCTCTCTAGCTAGAAGCTAGATATCAGATGATAAACATACATGAATGAATCAATAAAGGCCCTTGCCTTTCTTTTATACTTCCTACTCACCTTGTCCCTCCAAAGTGACTTTCATTTTATTAATATTTAATTAATTAATTAAATCACTTTAATTAATTAATTAACCTTTTTATCTCTGAAAAGCGCCTTATTTCTCCTTGTGGCTTCCCTAGCCACTGAAAGTCACTTCTCACCATCCCATCCTGTGGTGTTGCTCCTCCCGATTCTGATTCCAATGAGCTATTACATTGAGAGGTTCCTCCAAGTAATGTGCCCAAAATGACCTCTTCAGTGAATTTAATTAGCTTATAGCTCAAAATACTCAAAATACTCAAAATCATGGAAATCGTCGGAATGCAACGGAACCAAAGCCAACCTGTGCAGAATGGATCATAATGATGAAATGGGATGAGCGATGCAAGCCAGACCCCAAAATGCCTCTCAATAACCCATGTACTCGCTATAATCTCCAACTGGCTACCTTGGTCATCATAACACTGTGTAATATAATGATGTCCCAAAGTGGGGACATTACAGACATGGTCTTTGGAGGACATCTTTGTACTTTCACCCAGGACATTATGCACTTTGTATAGGATACAACATGTGTGATGCAGAGAGTTGGGTCACCTGGTGATTGACCTCCTTTAGATACATCCTCTCATACCCCCTGGACCCTTAACGACAAATGAGCTCTCATTTGATAGATGTGGTCATGATGGCAAGAAGATAGGCAAAAATCCCACACCTTGGACAGTGGACCCCACACCTTATTTAGCATTTGATGGAGGGCGTTGCACTTGGTTATGCTTGGACACTACTCAAAGAGGTGATGCATGATCATTCCACCTTGGACGTTGGCCTTCCCACCTTGGACGTTGAGCTCCTTGACGATGACATCATGCACTAGGGTTTGCTTGGTGATGATGGGCTTGCTTGCCATTGGGGCACCATTTGATGGCTTGGTGATATGAGATGACCCTTGATGAGGAGATACACCCTCCACCTTGCTTGCACCTCTTGGATGATGACACATGGCCTTTGGAGGCTTCACACACCCTCTTGGAGTATGACGTCACCACACATGTGACCTAGGAGGGCATTGTTATGGTGTATTAGCATGATTATTCATTGTTAGAGGCTATTTGAGGGGTCAGCCCCACTTGTATAATGGATTGTTGTTGTTTTAGATCATTATGTGGACATATGCGCTAGGGTTACTTCATACAATGAGGCTAGCGTTCATTTGGATCAAACACAATTCACTCACTTGTGAGATCACTACTACTTTCTCTCTATCTCTTTTTTTTCGCTATGGATGTCTTATGCGCACTATTGGAGTGACTTGGATGGATGCTTTCTCTTGTTAATGGTGGATTCTTCATGAACTAGGGTTTCTTCATGTTATGCGCCTTGACTAAAAGTGTTTTCTTTATGTGCATGTGATTTTCATGGTATATTTTGGTGAATTCTATATTAGAGAGGTAATAGTTGCATGTTATCATTGTTTTTCTTGAATAATTTGAAACCCTAAGGAAGGATTAAGAGAGGTTATCCCCTTCCCTCGTTGTATTCACCTTGACTTTGTTGAAGCATTCAAGGTTTGCCTTAAGGGTTAGGATTGGCTATCCCCTTAAGGTTTTCCTTGGCTAGGGTTTAGTTTTAGGGGTTAGGAGTGGCCATCCCCCTAGGGTTTAAAACCTAGTTTTCATCCATTATTTTTGCTAGACGAATTAGGAGAAGTGGGACGGCACCTAGGATTTATGAGAGGATAAAATTTAGTGGTTTTTCCTTTGGGGTTTGACCTAGGTTTATGAGAGGATAATCCTAGGGTTTAAACCTTCACCTTTTCTCTTGTGCTTAGCCTCCTTTTGATGTGTTGCATTGATTCCATTTGCCCTAAGAAGGAAAACAGCACTAGTCTCTTGTCTACAAGTGTTTGCAAAACTCAAAACACTCTCTTTCTCTCAAAGCTACTTGATAAACAAATCCCTAACCTCATTTGCATGCTAATCCTAACTCAACGCTTGGCAAACTAAGTATATTTATTGTTGCTGTTATAAAAGGTTTGCTACAACTATTAGGGCTTAACTAATTGCTGGTAACTTAATATTGGGGTAAAAGTAGCTCAGAAATATTGTTTGATGATTGGATATTGATTTACTCATTGAAGGCTCAACTCTAAGATATAATTGCTATTTTTTCTAGGTTGATTTCTTGTTGTTGTTGCAAAATATACTTTGCTGATACACACTTGTTTACTACTGCAATTTTACAACAGCAATCATTTTTACTTGATATCCAGTGTCTATAGGTGATTAGTAGTTGATTTGACTTGGTAATTGACTATTATATGCATTGGAATACTTCTTGTTTCACACACGTCAACCAATTACCTTGTATAACCAATCCCACCCTTTCTATTTTCTAGACCTAGCCTATCTCATTGAGTGACTAAGATAGGGGGGCATAGACTTGCCTCTAGCTTGCTATAGGATCCCTTGAGGTCACTAGGGAAGCCTACCTTGTGTTGGATCTCTTTCCTTCACTAAAACGAGGGAAGTACTTGCCTAGGTGACAGTGACAAGTACTTTTAATCGTTACGTAAGATTGGCATCTTGTGAAGGGCTTTGCACAAGTACAAATCCTGTGATAACAAATATTAACATTAATTACCAAGGTAACAAACTCCTCAAAGCTCAATCTCCTATCTCTATTTTGTCTTAAAGGGTCATTGGCATGGATAGGGCAATATTTTCCTACAAGTCCAATGCCCCTCTCAAGCACTTAGGTGGGCCCAGAAACTTCCAAAAAAGTGCCCAAAATGTCACTAGAAATGGCCGAAAGGCTTTGGAAACATTGTTGAACGTATTGTACAACATTTTCAAGGTGATTCATACGCCTAGAAACATCATACGGTACGACCAATGATGTTTCCAAGGTGTTTCATACCCATTTCAACATTTCTAGGCGTTTCGGGAACTGGGACATGGACAAACAAGGCATTCCCTACAACTTAGATTTATATACAGTTGTTGACCTCCAATACACTCGAAAGTGGGCCAAAACAGGTTTCAGGTCAGCTATATGCCTACAAGCCAAAATGTATAACATTTCTATTGTACCTAAACTGTAAGTGTTCATTCATAATCTACTTTTTTGTTCTTCCAAGAAGCTTAAGCCTTACACCTATCCAAGGCCCAACTTATTGTGATGCTCCAACACTCTATGCCTCATCAATCTTTAATACTGTCAAACCTCATATTGTATGAGATTCCACTTTTGATTTTCATCACATTAGTGGGATTTGTTGTTGATACCTTTTGAGCATTGGACCGACTTGGGGGGATTCATCTTCATGGAGCCCTTCTCTTCATGGCATTGGATCATTTGATGGACGTCTTTGGTTTTGGGGAGTCTCATTTCTCCTTGGTTGGATGATTGTGTTTACTGGTTTGGTGGTCTTCTCACAAGTTCCTACCTTGTTGATCACCCCTTGGTTACATAGTTGATGGTTATGGAGCATGCTATCTCATTATGGTGTGGTTTTGTATTACTGTTTATCTTGGATGTGCCACATCTTTGTTGAAATAATGTAACTGCAAAGAGTATTCTTATTATTATTGATATATTATTCATAGGATCAATACCCATTGTGGATTGATCATGTCGGTTATTGTAATAGGACCAAATCCCCTTTTGCGGATTGGTCAAAAGACAATTGTAATAGGCAGAATAAGAAATCGGCCCCAGCAGATATTAAAGAGACCCAGAAATATAATAAAGGTGGGTTTACCCACCCAGTTTGAGAAGTCGGCCCTGCCAGTGAAGAGACACTTCACACGTGCCAGACTTGTATAAATAAAGGAGGCTAGCGCCTCACTTGTTGAGTTTGAGAGACAAGTTATGATCTATTACCGGGGAAGAAGGAGAGAGAGAGTGGCACATATCTAGGAGAGGACTTTCTGTATTAGCATAAGAGATCTCTTGGCATTGTATTGGCTATCTATATTAAGGAAGTTTTGTTGGGTTTTCTTCCCCTAGAGGGTTTCCCAGGATAAATGTTGTCTCTTGTGATTGTGTATTTCTCAGTGATCTTGGATTATGCTATTGTTATCTAATGAAATGCAAACATCTATAATAATGGCTTAAACATTAACATGGTATCAGAGCCAAGCTGAAGGAAGCATCTTTCACAATTGAAAAACGTCACTGTTACCATACGTGAAAATTAGGGCCTTTTTGATGGTGAAGCTTTTTAGCTCCAAAACCATCTAGAAAAGTGCGCCCTCCCCTAAGGATCATTTTGGCACTCTCAGCGCACCTTTTCAGTGGTTGGATCTCCCGGAAAGTGAAACCCTAGTTTCACAAAGTACCAGAAAACCAGTGTACCAGAAGCACCAAAAGTACCAGAGTACCTGAGGTACCAAAAAGCCAGAAGCACCAGTCCAGGAATCCGTAAATCAAGTTTGGAGGAGCAAAAGTTGGATTTTCTCAGATCTAAACACACCAGGCTACTCGCCTCAGCCAAGCGCACCTCTTGGTAAGTTCAGTTTTTTATTTTGAGCACTTTCATTTTTCGATCATTTTCCTAGCTCCGAATAAAGATGTCTGCGAGCATTAAGCTTGTTGACAAGTTAGAAGGAGTGGAAAACTTATGTGCCTGGAAGTATAGGATTGGCCTCATTCTTGAAGAGAATGACCTAGCAAGATTCGTCAAAGAAGAATTACCGGAACCCGACGATGCTGCAGAAAAGGCAAAGCATCAAAAGGACACAATAAGGGCCAAAGGAATCATTGCAGATTCAATTAAAGACCACCTGATTCCTTATGTGTCATCTAAGAAGACTCCGAAAGAGATGTTTGATGCCTTGACCAAACTATATGAAGGAAAGAACATAAACTGGAAGATGAATCTTAGAACTCAACTGAAGAATACAAGGATGCAGAAAGGAGAAATGATTCAGGAATACTTCTCCAGAAT
>ML781342.1:981457-991549 GCA_009831015.1 Picea engelmannii | reverse complement strand
GCTATATGTGGATGACTTATTCTTAACTGGAGAAGAAAAGCTCATCACTGAATGTAAAAAGAGACTTGCCTCGGAATTTGAAATGAAAGACCTTGGCCTAATGCATTATTTCCTAGGTCTTGAGGTATGGCAGAGTCCTGAGAAGATCTTCCTTAACCAAGGGAAGTATACAGTCGAAATCTTGAAGAGATTCGACATGTTGGAATGCAAGCCCATGAATACACCCATGGAAGTGAAGTTGAAGCTGCATGTCGTCAAAATTGATTGATGCCACACTGCATAGACAGATTATTGGATCGTTGATGTACATGACAAACACTAGACCAGACATTTGTTTTGCCGTGAACACCTTGAGTCAGTTTCTGGTAGAACCCAGACATGTTCATCTAGTGGCTGCAAAACATGTGATGAGGTACCTTAAAGGTACAATAGATTATGGTCTCAGCTATGATGGAGATCATAATTTCACATTGAGTGGATATACTGATGCAGATTGGGCAGGAAGTGTTTCTGACAGGAAAAGCACTTTAGGATGTTGTTTCAGTTTGGGATCAGCTATGATCTCGTGGCAGAGTAGGAAGCAATCTAGTATTGCTCTCAGCACAGCAGAAGCGGAATACATTGCTGCATGTTCTGCCAGCTGCGAAGCTATATGGCTTCGAAAGTTGTTGACCGGCCTATTTGACTTGGAGATGAGAGCAACCGTGATTCTATGTGACAACCAGAGCTGCATAAAGATGACAGAGAATCCTATATTCCACGACAGGTCGAAGCACATAGAGATTCGTTATCATTACATCCTTGACATGGTATAGAGAGGAGCCTTGAAGCTCCAGTACATTAGCACAGATGAACAGGTTGTTGACGTGTTGACCAAGCCCCTATCTCGTGTGAAGTTTGAGTACTTCCGAGATAAGCTTGGCATAGTCCGAAAGGACCTTCCTCAAAAGAGGGAGTAGATGTGATGTTCCTTGCTTCTGACCTAGTTGTCAGACGTAAAGCAAGATGTGATGTTCCTTGCTTCTGACCTAGTTGTCAGACGTAAAGCAAGATGAGATGTGTACCTTGCTTCTGACCCAGTTGTCAGACGTAAAGCAAGATGAGGTGTTCCTCGCTTCTGACCGAGTTGTCATACGTAAAGCAAGAAGAGATGTTCCTTGCTTCTGACCAAGTTGTCAGACGTAAAGCAAAAAGAGATGTTCCTTGCTTCTTACAGAGTTGTCAGACGTAAAGCAAGATGAGACGTTCATTGCTTCTGACCGAGTTGTCAGACGTAAAGCAAGATGATATGATGAGACTAGCACTGAGCTTCTGACTGGATAGCTGTGACGTAAAGCTAGTCTAGTATCCTACTTCCAATCTGATGGTTGTGATGTAAAGCAAGACGAGTATCTTGCTTCCAACTTGAGTGTTGTGACGTAAAGCAAGACGAAGAGATGAGACAAGTACTGAGCTTCCAGCTTGACAGCTGTGACATAAAGCCAGTCTTGTATTATGATGAGCCAGCCTTGTGCTGTGATGATGATGATGTATCAGCTTTTATACTAATACATATTGATGTAGATGATGATGCCATTCCTTTGAGAATGACGATGTTGCCGATGAAGAAAACTTTCGATGATTTATAGATACGCCAGCCAGTGTTCCAAGATGATATTGATGATGTTGTCCTCTCACCCACTTGATACTGTTGATGATGTTGTCCTCTCTCTCTCTCATGATGTTGCTGAGAATACCCTTCTTGTTAAGGGGGAGTGTTGAAATAATGTAACTGCAAAGAGTATTCTTATTATTATTGAAATATTATTCATAGGATCAATCCCCATTGTGGATTGATCATGTCGGTTATTGTAATAGGACCAAATCCCCTTTTGTGGATTGGTCAAAAGACAATTGTAATAGGTAGAATAAGAAGTCGGCCCCAGCAGTTATTAAAGAGACCCAGAAATATAATAAAGGTGGGTTTACCCACCCAGTTTGAGAAGTCGGCCCTGCCAGTGAGGAGACACTTCACACGTGCCAGACTTGTATAAATAAAGGAGGCTAGCGCCTCACTTAGACACAACTCACTTGCTCAGTTTGAGAGACAAGTTTTGATCTATTACCGGAGAAGAAGGAGAGAGAGAGTGGTGCATATCTAGGAGAGGACTTTCGGTATTAGCATAAGAGATCTCTTGGCATTGTATTGGCTATCTATATTAAGGAAGTTTTGCTGGGTTTTCTTCTCCTAGAGGATTTCCCAGGATAAATGTTGTGTCTCTTGTGATTGTGTATTTCTCAGTGATCTTGGATTATGCTATTGTTATCTAATGAAATGCAAACATCTATAATAATGGCTTAAACATTAACAATGTTGTTCTTGGATGATGGTTCTAGACCCCTAAGGGGTTAGATGATGGTGTTCGGAGGTAAATATTTCATGATGTTCTTGGATCTTCCTAGTGACTTGGACATGATGATGTGGTATTATTTTTGTCACTGAGAGGGATGTTCTACATGGTCCTCTTATGTTGGATGTGTGGTGCGGACATACTTGATGATTGGATGGGTTAGCATTTACAATGTCCTTTTCTTATGATGTTCATGTGGTTAGATGATAGATGTGTTGTGGTAGTGCACTTGCCTAGGTGGGATTTCCCTAGGTGATAAAACTTGATATTGTAACATTTGCTAGATATCTGTAATGTTGATCTATGTTTACCTCAAGATGTATCAATTTTTTTTTCTTTTTAAATATAAGTATAGATTATGTTAAAGAAAAACAATCTTGTTGTAATGTCCCCCACCTCTTGATGAGAGGATTACAGAGACTTAGTAGTCTAGATGTCCCCACTAGACTATAGTCTCATGAGATATGGGGACTAAGAGACTCCAAAGTATTCACCTAAGCACAATGTTATAATTTAAAAGTGACTTTGGGGGAAAAGGTAAAGTAAGTGGGAAAAAAGACCACATGAAGATAAGTAAGAAGTTAACCTTAGAAGGTGGTCAACTAACTCAACTGAGGATTAGAACAGGGGTATAAAGAAAAAAGGAGGGCACCTCACTCCTCATTCATGTCATTTTCACTTTTGCATCTAGAACTCTTGAGCTAAGGACATTTTGAGGGTTTTGGGAGAACAAACCCTAGAGATCAGCTCGGTGGTGAAAGATTCTACCTTTCTTGGTCCAAGCTTGGTCACGAAGGTGGAATATCCCTCCCTCACCATTCTATTCAGCTACAGGTTGGTTCTACAAGGCAGGAGAAGGATAATGCGCACTAGTGGGGGTTTTCCAGCAGGAGGGCGCACTTGTTGAGGAAGATCTATTCGATCTGGAGAGGAGATTTTGGAGGCCAAAATCTATTGGGATTTGGTTGTTGGGCCTAGGGCACCTTTCCTAGCCCATTTTGGAGAGAGTTTCTTTGGCATATCATTTATTGGGAGCTTGGCACGAGTTTTAGTGAAGGAGGGTGCACTGTAGAATTGAGATCCACTCATTTGAGGTACCATAACACCTCCATTCAGCACAAAACTCATCCAAGGTGTTTGTCTTCCCCCGATCTACTGTTCTACTGATTTTGGAGGGGTTTGGACTCTGGAGCTCTAGAAGAGGAGGGCCGAAATCTTGGTGAGCTACAACCAACAAGGAAGTTGCAACTCAGCCAGGGAGAGTAGATCTAGTTATTGAAGGGAAAGAAATTGATCTTGTCCCTTTCTTCATGAGTTTGTGGTGCCTTTGGAGGTTATTATCTTCAGTCTTTGAGCTTATGGGAGCAGCCATCATTCCATCTTGATTATTCTTCTTGTATCTATCTAGATCTGCAGATCTATTGTATCAGGATCATCTTATTATCTAAATAAAGGTCAGATATGAAGTTGTTGCTATTCCATTGTGTTATATCTCTTGTATCTTGTTATTTGATGTGATTATTGTCATACTTCTATCATTTGCACACCATAAAACTTCACATAACCCTTCTAGCCCAAATTTGGAAGGTTGACCTACAAACAAACAAAAGACAAGCAAAAAACTCAATAAAAACCTAAGTTTCCAAGCAAGGAACAGCTTGGAAACATTACACTTGTTTATTGTACTTATATTTTAAAACAAAATGATACATCTTGAGGTAAACATAGATTAGCATTACAACTTAAAATATCACCTAGGTCGAATGTGTTTGATGATGTTAGTACCCTCATTGATGTACTTTTTCCTAAGTATGAGTTAGATGGGGGCGATACTGCATACATCTTTGATGATCAAACCTTCTCCTAAGGTTTGATGAAGTATTAATCATGTTATAGTCCTTTGGTTGCGCACCCTAGGTTCAAACCTAGGTGGAACTTCTATTTGGTCATTGTGTTGTTATCACGGTGGTCTTTGCTTGGAGATATAACTTATTTCCATGGTACAACACTTGTTGGAGCACACCCCCCCCCCCATTGGCACACATGTTCATGTTGATTTTTTTAATCAGTTGGTGACTATTGGGAGGTTGGATTATAGTTTTATATGAGCATTAACCTTTTTGCACACATGTTGAGGTTGATTTTAACCATTTAATGGTTAAATTTAATCCATTTTATTACCTTGGAGGTTAATAGCTTGAGCATCCTACTTCACTTGGCAATTGTTCACACTTGGAGGGGTTTATTTGGAAAAGATTTAGGGATTTGATGGAGCACTCCTCTCTTTGGCAGAGTTTCCAAGGATTACATGATTATTTTATTATTAGAGAGGTCGGCACACTTCTCTAGGGCACACTTTCTCTTCTGCACATGGTTTGGGGAAATCAGTGGATGGTATTGGGAAACAACACATGTTTTGGTATGAGCATTGATGAGATCTTACCAGTTTTGGCACTCCTTTCTATGGTGCACTTCACATGGAGATATTTTTTTATTTGTTGAGTGGTTGAGGTAGTTACATGGTAGAGTTTTCTAGGGCACACCTCTCCTAGGTGCTCTCCCCTCTTTATTACATGGATATTTCAGCTACACTTGTCATCTTTTGACCTTCATTGTAAAGCGCCCTCACCTCTTTGACTTGGCACATATATTATTTTATTTGAGGTGGTTATGGAGGATTTTATTGAAAGGTGTGTGGCATATTTGGAGGGCCACAAGTGGCACATTGCATGCTCTTGCTTTGTCTTATTTCTATTTTTGGAGCATTAGCTTGGAGGAAGCACTTGCTTGCTATTTTTGGAGGTTGGTTATGGAGCATTCTCCTAGAAGGATTATTTTATTGTTATATCTCTCATGGACCTTAGAGGGCGCACTTTGCAAGCTCTTCTATGTGGACCCTTGAGCACATCCTCCTAGATTGAAGATTATTTAATTATATTTTGCATGCATCCATTATTGGAGGGAAAATTTCATGTGGACCTTTTTCATGTCAACCTAGTTATCATGCCTGCTCTTAGTAGTATGCCCTCTCTAGGATACTTTTATATTTTTGGATGGGGGCGAGTTTTCCTTGAGGAGCTTGTGTCCATATACTGTGACATGGTCAACCATGGATTGGAAGGATCTAACTACTCCATTTTACTATTATTTCTTTGACTTGTCATGGAGGTAGTTAGCAAATAGTACTAGACTTCTTGAGTTGCACAAGACTAGCCCCTTTATGCTAGGGACTTTACATCATATGGGGGTGCTAGATTTTGTTGTAACGGATAGCACTAGCACAAGCCTGGCTTGACAAACAAATTCCAATCCACAAACATATCAATATCAAATAAAATCAAATTCATATTAAAGTTCACTAAAGACCAAAATAGGTCAAAGAGACTAGTGACTACAACCAGCAATTATAGCCAAAAAAAAGAGGAGGGTGTAGAATACCCCCCCTAAAACGAGATGCAATGAAACGAAAAGAGCCTAAAAGTGCAGCAAAAAAATTGAAATGATATAAAAAAAGTAGGTTATCCCAAGAAGGAAAACCCTATAACGTGAAGGACAACTAGTAAGGAGACATGGCTTGGACAAAGAAGCAACTCCCATGAGAGAAGGGAGGAGGGGGTTAGCCCTGCTCCTCCTTATATCAATGATGAAGATGTCAACACCAAGTGCATGTCAAATAATGCACTCTGGAGAGTGGCTTGGACTAATAGGGCCCTGAGGAGAAATCCTGGTGATAGAGTCCTACCACAAATGGTTGTTGGCATTGAGGAAGAGATGGGAGCACTTCTAACATCTAGGGTCAGAGAACTCCTGGTGAAAGGAAAGAAGTTGGTAATGCATCTTTGAGAGGGTCTCGCAATAGCAACTCTCTCAAGCATTCCTAATCATCCTAGACCCCTCAGTGTGTCCCAACCTAGAACCTAGGTGATTGGGGCTTGAGATCAATGCCATACGCTCTTAGTGTTGTCAGTAGGGCACTTTACCCACAAGGCCTCAAACAAGAAGAAAGGAGGAGGTAATTGTTGGAAATTTGGTTGTCATTGATGTCAACCTTGATAAATAGGTGAAGTATCATTGATTGATTGGTTTGAGAAGCAATGTCAATATTGGACATATTGTTATGAAGGTGACTTGAATGTCAAGCATTGTCAATATAGGACATAATGTGATGAAGGTTGGACATAATGTTATGAAGGTGACTTGAATGTCAATCATTGTCAATATTGGACATAAAGTTATGAAGGTGACTTGAATGTCAAGCATTGTCAATATTGGACATAATGTTATGAACGTGACTGAAATATCAGTAGAAAGATAATATTGACTAATATATTGTATGAGCTTGATACGCTCATCCTATATTGTATAAGGTTGAGATTGTGTCATTAACATCCATGCACAAAAGAAGAAATTGTCTAGATAAAAAGAGTAAATGGATAATCCAATATGGATCCATACAAATCGCAAATAAAGAAGTTAATAAGACATGGTTCATTAAAAGTGATTCAGAAAATCTCAATTGAAGAAAAGTCCAAAGATGAAACAGAATGGCAATGGTGGATGTTTGGTGAGGAAGCATTGACACCATCGAGTCACAAGTCGAGTCGATTGAAAAAACAATAAGGTCGACTATCTAAAAGTCGATCGACTGCAAGACGAGTCGAAGACAAGTCGACCGACTGCAAGCCTACAGATTGACGGAAGTTGGAGAAGACAAGTCGATCGATTTCAAGACAAGTCGAAGACAAGTCAACCAACTGAAGATCGAAGTCGAACAAAAATTGAGTCGGGAAATACAAGTCGGCCAAAGCAAGTCGAGACGACCAAAGTCGAATTTCTCAAGTCGGTTTTCTTCCAAGACGAGTCGGTCCAAGAAAGAAGTAACCTAAAGGTCGAAGTCGAATCAAACTTAAATACAAATCGAGTCGAGGCTGAAGCAAGATGGGTCGACTAGAATTGAAATACTCAAGTCGAAATTTCTCCTAGTTGAGTCGACCAAAAATATGTTTGTCAAACAAATGAGGAAGCAAATACAAAAAAGGGTGAGACCAAGTCAAATCTTTAGTGACTAGCAGCTGAGAGGGAACCGATTTTAATATAACCATCAAGTAAAATGTTTACAAGTTGAATTTAAATAATCACCAACAAAGGAGATATGTGGAGGTTGATTTAGAAATTCATGAAAAGGTAATATGTACTGAAGTCGATCTAGCATCCGACGACGAAAGGAAAATATGGGCAAGTTGCATTCAAAGAACCGCATGTACCGGCCACCTCACACACTTTCTGGGGAAATTTCATGCGTGTCGGCTAATTGGGCATGTTCTACAAAAAACTCATGTCGTAGAATTTTCTTATTCAGTTAATTCAGTTAATCTATGAAAGTGTGAAAAGCAGTCAAAAGTTCCAGACACTGATTCACCCCCCCATCTCAGTGTCAGTGTGTGTTTCAACAGTAATTTGGGTGGTCGTCATAGAAGATCTCTAAAGTAGACATCATCCAAGAGAAATAGTAAGTGAACCAAGCAAGTGAGAGCAACCCATACTTTGGCATACACAACAATGGGATGGGAGTGAAAATAGGGAGTGGTGTTCTTAGACTATGAAAAGATCTCAGAATTTTAGTAGGTAATTAGTAAAAAAAAAATCATAGATCCTATATCTCTCGTCAATTATGAAATGCTATCCATTTTCCACTGTTATAGTTGTGGAAAACAAGCAATGTCCTCTTCAAAAGCACCATTTGCAAGGAATGATCTATGAGTTCTTATCGATGTTCCCCTGCAGCATATAGTAGAAGGTATAGGTACACATTGTAAACTGATTAATACTGAATGAAGGTAGCTTAGAACCATAAGACTAGCAACTTGGACAGTAATAGTAAATACTACAGTTTTGTTTAAAATAAATTTTGAATAGCAGTCCTAGACACTAGCTTATATTGAAGGTACATGATCTTTTATAAGCATTTTCTTTCTTTTTCATTAGATGGATCATAGGACAAAATTCTGGGCCCATACCGTATTTTTTCGTTAATTCAAGTATGCACGAGGAAAGGCAATTGAAGGAGAAAACCTGGACTGGAAAAACAAAAATGTTTGTGCTGGAAAGTTCCATAGGCATGCTTGTGCTGGAAAGTTCCATAGCCTCACCAAGCATGCTCCATTTTGCCTCTGTTATATAGGAACTTTAGGGTCCATTAACTACTTATTGAATTTTTTACATTGCACATATCACTGCAACAAGTAGTATTTTTTATTTATCCAATGCCCAAAGGGAATATATCACCATGGTCCTAGCACTATTTTTTTTTTTTTTTTACTGGGGGAATCGGCAACTCGCGGTTCTCGTACTCGCGTGACACAGGGTCGATCCCCGTCGACTACCACTATAACCCCAGGTGCAACCACCCAGCCCGCAAGAATGGCGCACGAGTAAATCCGGGTGAGAATCGAACATGAGACTTCATTTTACAAATTTCCTTCCATTTACACGGCACTTGCCAATCCGTCTACACCCGTGCGGGCGTCCTAGCACTATTTTCAATATGATCAATTACTACAATTCCAATCATGAGGCCTATTTCGATACTAAACGATTTAATCGTTCAAATCTACCTAGTACTGTGATTCAATTTTAATAGGACATGTCATCACAATATAATGTAATGTATATGGTGTTCTCTAAGGACAAGAAAAGACCCTAGAATTCCAAATAGAGGAATTCGAATAGAGGATAAGCTACATCTATTAAGAAAATGTTCTAGAAAATATGGGAAAAAAATTTCAAATATAACTAGGCCAACATTGGCACCTTTCAATATGTTTTTCCCCAATATCTTTCCGTTATCAAATTTCACTCACAAAAGTGGGTACTTACGTAAAGTGGGTGCTCTAGGTTCAAAAATGAGCACCCCTAAGGTATATGATGCCTCCTAGTACCACTTTTTTAATACAACTTCGAATTACAATTAAAAAATTTCGTTTTACGGGAAATTTTTTATTAACTAAAAAAATTAAAAAATCATAAGGGGCACCCCTAAGGCATATATTGCCCTCCTAGTACCACTTTTTTAATACAACTTCAAATTACAATTAAAAAATTTCGTTTTATGGGAAATTTTTTATTCACTGAAAAATTAAAAAATCCTAAGGGGGACTTAGCACATTTCCATAAAACTCTCGGAGGATGTTTAACATGGTAATATACATTAGACACTAGGCTTAGATGACCATGTTAAGGCCTAACCATGAGTATACACTCCAGCTTTGGAGAAATTGAGTGAAAAAACTCGGAAATTATAAATTGCTTGGACAACAGAATATAATTAACAAGTAAAAAAAACACTCCAGAGTAACAACTCATGTCTAAGTCTTAGGAGGCTAAACCTTTTACACAATTCACCATGCAACACCTCTTATTACAATTACCCGCAGGGTATGGAAATGTGGTAAAAAAGTTTAAAAAGGGGCCTGTTATCGCTCAGTTTGTAGTTTAGGTCAAGCCGCTGAAAGGAAAGGGTCAAACTGGCGTAACAGGAGCTTCCCCACCCACTGTTAGGGTCTTTCTATTTAGGGTGGCTAAACCCAAGGGAGACGTCCCTGGCAATCTGGGGTTTTGAAAGGCAAAGGCTTAAGGATTAAGGTAAGTTTTCCCTTCACAGATTACCGCCAAGAAGATAGTCAGATGAAGAAGAACCACAGAA
>ML781342.1:951865-965943 GCA_009831015.1 Picea engelmannii | reverse complement strand
CAGACCCAGGAGGAGAGGTATGGCTTGGAGATAGTTGACCTTACACATACCTATCAGTATGAGGAGAGTGAGTCACCACTCTTGGAGATTCCATTGATGGACCAAGTTGTGGAGACCGACAGCTTGTTGGGACACTTACTCCCGGGATCGATCTATAGTGACGAGCATGCACTCCTTATTGGACAGGATGACCATAGCACGTGTCTGGACACATCTGTATGGGATCCAGGCGTCGATGATATTAGTAGGGTGAGTGCACAGGAGGATACATCTGCCCATACAGGAAACAGTGCAACTCAGATGGGGGTCACAGTTGGTGATGGCGTGCAGTGGCATACAGGACTCAGTAGCACAGTGGACAGTGGGCAGTTCATTACCTTATCTTTTGAGGAGTGTGTTGTTGAGGATTCCATTATTGACACTAGCAGTGAGAGGCATGAGGTTACACCTCAATAGGGTTGTGATCAAGGGTCACGACACTTGACAGGACAGTTGAGAGTCAGTGAGGACATGATCATGGCAGCCACTAGATGCATTGATCATACACATGCATTGGTGGCAGGTTATTGTTGGAGGGCCTCAATGGCACATGATAGTTCAAAGATACACACTATATCTATCTCGGCAGAGAGTCAGATATGTTCCTCAATTACATTGTTGGAAGATGTCCAGGTGTCACAGGGGCCACCATTCATGGGTAGTTCTGAGACAATCGTTCATACACATACACATGAGGATTCCAAAGCCAGGGGCAGTTACGAGGACACTTTCATTTGTGTTCCAGGATTGGTTGATATCCACACAGAGGTTGATCCAACAGTACACCTTGGACATATGATGATGAGAGAGATGTACAGTGGGATTCAGGGGGACGCATTGGATTGCAAGGAGGAGACACACTTAGTGAAGCATGGAGATTCCTCTCCCTTGCAGCAGCACATAGTTCTGGGAGATCACCTTCACAGTAGCAGCAACTATCTGAGTGATGATGGAGGGAGAATGATTGACCAACAGTTTGTGGAGTTATCTACTATTGTACCCGATGGTTGGAATTTAGACAATTATTCACCATGGGTGTTAGTAGATGAGCTTTTGGTCCAATCCTGGGGATTGACCAAAGCGTATGATACTTTCCAGTCCTACAATCGGTTACAGATGTTTCTGTTAGTTTTTCTTGATGCTTTCATCATTGGCAGCAGCATAGGGGGAGATAAACAGTGGCAAGGGGCATGGAGAGTTGGTAGGTCGAGACCACCTGACAGGAGTGTCTTTATTGCATACAACGGGATAGGGGTGGATCATCAGAGACAAACAGTTGAGACCTTGGGCGTGATGGTGAGCATCTTAGGCCATGGGATACCAGATATCTTAGAGGGTGACACAGATTCAGATTCTCATTGGGATGAGGATGGAGGGCTTCCGATAGTTATCAATATGACACATGAGCAGTTATTGAGGATTGGAAGTGATGAACTTCCAATTTTGCCATGGGATCCGGGAGTCCATTTGGTTAATGGGTTGTTTTATCTTATGATTGCCCAGGTTGCACCAGAGAGCAACATACTTCACTCTTGCATGGCTTTGAGAGGGCTTGCATGGACTTGTTCTATGTGGTGAGACAGGTTCTCCCTATTGATACTCATGATCAAGTATGGAGATGGTTGGGCAGATGATGATTCCACAGAGATACCTTTACAGGTTCAGCTTCTTGACCAGAGGCCTAGTTTTCACAGGTATTTCAGCATAAGGATCTAGGAGTGGGGGATCCAGTATGTGTATTTTGAGCAGACAGTCATGATCACAGTCGTGGAGCGTTCGTGATGGTCCCTATCAGAGGCTAGCATGGGACCTGTTATCCACCAGGTTGCACTAGCTGAATTGAAGATGAGCCGCCAAAGACTGAGCAGACAGATGCTCAGAAGTCAGAGTTCAGAGTTCAGCAAGTCTTTCAAAAGACCACCTTTTTCCACATTTCCATCCCTTCGGGGGCATTGTAATAAATGACCTGAGTACGAAATATTGTATAAGGCTATTGGCCACCTAAGACCTAGGTACGAGCATGTACTCTAGAGTGTTTTTTTTCACTTGTTAATTATTTTTTGCCTGCCTTTGTGGGCAATTAATAATTTCTAAGTTTTTTCACTCAAGAGACTGACTCCAAAACTGGAGTATGTGTTGGTGGTTAGGCCTTGGCATGGTATAACCAATGTCTAGTGTCTAAATGTATATGAGTTCATGCTAGGTCATGTCTATTGAATCATTTGGAAGTTGCGGCTAGGTTTGATAGGTTTTTTTTAATGTTTTAGTGAAATAATAAAATTCTCGGAAAAACGGAATTTTTTAATTGTAAGTCAATAAATTGTAAAAATATGGCATCAGTCATTGTCAGATGCCATATTTATGCTCATTTTCCAGTCCAGAGTACCATGTAAACCCCTGTTTCTCTTCTGGCGAGGCAAAAAAGTGATTATTATCACTAAAAAATGAAATTTGCTCAAAAAATACGGAAAAGGGGTCATTTAATTAAATCCCTATTTTTTAGGGAAACTAGGGAACATGTCGAAAACATGTTTTTTCCTTGTCCCTAGTTGACTAGAGGCTTGGGCGAGTTTAGTAAAGTGGTGGGCGACTTCAACTAGAGTGACATAGGCGTGGAGGAGATCCCAATGAAGGGACTTGACCCCACTTGCATAGTTGGCGCATTTAGAAGGGATGGCGCACATCCCAAAGCTACCACTCGCCCTCACACTCCCACTTACTCGAGTTTCACCTCACATCACTCCCACTCACCCTCACTTCACTCCCTCTACACCCTACTTCACTACCCTTCATCTCCCCTACACTCCACACATCTCCCACCTCACTAGTGCACCACTATCCTTAGCTCATGCGCATCTCCTCCTTAACCTATGTGCATCTCTCTTGAAGTTGTTATCACCTAATGTTGTAAGGGAGGTGTTTTCCTAACAAATGTCCCCCTTTGGCAAAAAGATGACAAAAATGGGTTGAAAACTCACTTGTCCTAAGTTTTATGAGTGAGCGTATTTGATTTAAAAGATGTGTGGATCTGGGCCGCTGTGATTTGCGCGCCCAGATCTACGGATGAGGTCCAATTCCGGACCCCCCTTGTCGTTCTGCTTTTAATGGGGGGGGGGGGGGTCCGATATGGTGTCGCGCAAGTCTGAGCGACTGGGATTAAAGCGCCAAGATCTGTGGCTGAGGTCCGATTCCGGACCCCCCTTGCCATTCTGCCTTTAATGAGGGGGGGGGGTCCGATATGGGCGGCTCCGTGTGGGTCCCCCTCAATCGCTTACCACCTTCACCCCCTTGTGACAAGTGTCCCCCACTCTGCCTCTCCTATTCCCTTGTCACATCTCCCACTTCCCTTCTACCCTTCACCACCGCACACATGTCCTCCACACTCCAGGTGTCATGTGCCCTTTTCCTTCACCCCTCTTATCTCCCAACACCTGTACCCCCGTGCTCCATGTCACTTCCACCTGTGTCCTATCCATATTCCCGTGGCACTTCTCATCCGGTGTCATAGCCCCACTTCTCCGCCACCTAGTGCTTCCACCTCAGCACCCCTCGTCTCATCTTCGCATTGTCGGCGCCACCGCTCTCCCCGTCAGATCCTCGTTCACGTTTGCAGGCTGGGCCCCCTCGTAGCAATCCAACGAAGTAGCAGTGGCCAAGGAAAGGCCGCCACGTTGTCTAAGCACAAAATTGACCGGGCCTTACCTAATCCCAAGAAAGCAGTTATTAAGGTGGTTGACAGTGGTCGAACGTCGTCTCCTTCCATAAATAGAAGGTCAGAAAGAGACAAAGCGCAAGAGGTGACTGCCAGTCTAGCCTGAGAAAGATTGCGTCTGACAGCCGACTGCATGGGCAGTCTGCCCGACGTCTGCATGCGCAGCCTGACAGGGAAACTTACCAACGCAAAGCCATGAATGCAGAAAAGATCGCGTCTTCAACAACTGAGCCAGCTCCAAGTATTTAGAGGCATTTTTGCCATTTTTGTTAGTATCGATGGTAGAGCTAAGCTCCCTATTGTAATGTTTGGATGAAGCACTGGTTTCCCTGGTTATGTATGTCTATGAGACTTCTTGTTTAATGACAGACAGCTTCCTTACTCCATCTTGTGTCCATCTTAAAGAGTTCATGATTGACTGATTCACATGAATCATTGTGACTGTGTTATGATAGATGTTTAATTGTAACGTTGTTATGATTTCTTTTAGTGTTCTTGTAATTTGAATACAAGAAGTTCTTGTGTTTAAGTTCTTCCTCTTTGGGTTGTTGGAAGCTTGATGCTCATAGCAGACCTTTACATTTTCTCACCGAAGTTTTTCTCCTACTCACCCTTATTACAGCTTACTGTTTGAAGTTAAACTAAGACCTCACCTGTTCATGCATAGCCCAGTCCAGGATCCTGAGTTCAAACGATATTGTTCTGAGTCTGTTCTCTTTCAATCACCCTTTATAAATAAATTGTAACATATAAACTGATGGGTATCAGGCTTACTCCTGCCGCAATCCAGGAGTGACTTCTGGTGCTAACAGAAGTTATCACCCCTTTTGCTATATAAACAAGGCTACCCTCCTCCCATTCGAAGGTTGGAGTTTGGGCGAGCTTGTACATCATTGTAACATTTTCTCATGCTATGGAATAAAAAGTCTTTGGAGTTCAAATCTATGGTGGTGTGGCTCTCATTTTGATGAATGTGGTTCATATGAGGTGATCTCTTTTCATGCATTGCTTTATATCTTGTTATTATTGGTCAATATAAAGGAATATTGTTATTCAAATTGAATAGAATTGTTAACTAGTTTGTCTTTCAATTCTATTGATTATTTACATTTAAGATTGAATATGCATGTGACGTTTATGCTAAAACTAATGTGTTATTTTAAGTCTTGTGTGTAGGTAACACCTTTATTTAACAAGTTTATTGCAAGGGGGTTTTTTGTGAATTAGACAAGATTACCTCATCCAGAAGAAGTGAAGGAGCTTGCTTGCATCCTTCATTCTTCAAGGAGTTGGACAGCCTTCTCATTCTTGCCTTGCCATCAAAGTGACTCCATTGTTCAAGGGTTCCAAGCATTTCAAGCTTCTCTCTTTCTCCTTTTTAAAATTCTTTAAAAACAAAGGTTTTCCAGTTACTTGGTTGCTTGCATGCAAAGAGTGAATCTGATATTAAAGTTATTATTTACTTTGCATGTGTACTTTTCTAAATCTACTAATTGTTTATAGTTTCATATCTCAAAAAATGGTAGATTTAGCAAAAAGTTTAAGGCATTTTTAGCTAGTTTCAATTTTTACTTCTTAAAGCTAAAAGTGTAGTCATTATTGTGCTTTCCATTTCTAATATTTGGCAAATCAAAAGTGCCTTACTTTGCTGTCCTAAAGTAGTTGTTACAGTTTGAAAAATTCCCAAAAATATCAGTTTGCTAGTTACTAGTTAGTTTGTTTTCTTTTCTTTGCATTTTCTATAAGATTTGACATACCCCCTACGCTGTCCTAAAGTGATTTTGGGCATCTTTGGGGTACTTTGCTTGCTGTTTTCTGCAGGACATTGGACAGCCAAGGGGAGATTCCGTCGATTTTGGCGAAATCAAGGCTTTTGGAGCATCTAGGAGCCTCCTACTTCATCAAGAAATAATTTTCCTTTTCAAGTTTCTTGTAATCCATAGATCCAAAAATTTATAAGAATCCCAAAAAAAGTTCTAAAAGAGGAAAAGAGAACTTAGTTCTCATTGTAATAGGATCAATAAAAGCGGGCCCTTTGAGCCCAGTTTCTCCATCCCCATTAGGGGGATTTGTGTGTCGTGTGTTTGGCTTTACTTTCTTTTGTGCAAGTTTCATCATATGATCTTAAACACACATACAAGCATAAGCAAATCTAACACACATAACACTCATATTTCACATGCATGTTTAAAATTTACTTTCAATCTTTACGCATGTTTAGTTTAGAGCTTGTTTTCCGCTATCAATAATAATTCTTGCAAGTTTCAATTTTCAAGTTTCTTGCAAAGCTTATTTCAGTTACATTCAAAGTTTATCTCTTTCAATCTTGCAAAGTCAAAATAAACCTTGTTTGTAGTTTAATTAGGGAAATCTCGGCAGTTGCTATCTCAATGCGCGGGAAAACGCCTAAGGGGAGTGCGTGAAGTAAGGCGGACCCTCTCAGGACTTGGCTTCCCACCCGTTTTGGACATCCGACACCCTTAGTGAACTTACTGGTGAGGTATCTGGGGCTTTGGTAAGTTCTCTGCAAGTTTCCAAACAAAGAGGTAGCCTCTAAAGAGGCCACATATTCTCTCATTAATCTACCTTTAATTTACCTTAATAAAACATGCGATCAACAATTGCCCACGAATCCTTTTAAGGCATTGGTATTATTGATTTATCTTTATGTATGTGAGCAATTTACTTCATTCATGCAATTGTCTAACTAATTTCGTTAATCTTGCAGATCTTGTATCCTACTTGATATATGCATGCATATGGACAAATGATTTATATGATTATCTCAAATGATGAATGATAAGTGTTGAATGTCTTTGTTTTATTTTGCAATAAACTCCTACAAGTAGTTCTTTTACTTATTCTTAGTTTAAAGAGCCATAGTATTTTGTTACGGACTACCCCCCTTGGCTTCGCTAGGAGTTGGCCTAGACGGAGGAGTTGAGGATCAGGTGACAGCACCTTGACTCGAAACTTGCCCCCAAGGACACACCAAGTGGATCGAAGATTTCTTCCACGATAGCCCAGGTGTGTATAAGGCGGCAACAAGACCCTGGAATTACAGGGCTGGGCATTTCATTGACTGATGGAGATGAGTGGATCTTTGCAAGGGGAAGTCACTTTGACTTTCCAGTGAGCTTCAGTATTAGGGGGAGAACGTCACTTGTTGTTGAGGTCTTGTAGTACCTCACTATGGCAGCAACATGTTCAGTTGGTGGAGGTCATGTTGGGGTTGGTACGGTCTTGGAGGACAGACTCATTTTAGGTTGAAACTGTGTGTTATTTGCAGGAGACTCATGGTATTGATATGTTACAGGACTATATTTCACGAGGCATTGCAATTCACATTCTGATATGGGATCCAAGGATGGGAGTGCTTGGTAGTTTCGCGTTTGATGGAGTTGAGTTTCGAGTAGAGTGGTTGCTCGGGGAGTTGACTGAGATTCTTTGGCCATTGATCATTCTACTCATCAGGAGCATGTGGGTGTCATGCGTGGGGAGCACTTGGAGAGGCCACATCTTGAGGGGAGTCTACCTTGAGTCACACTGGTGGATATGGGACCCCGGTATCATATGTAGTTGGATTCAGTTATTGCTTGAGGACAAGCAATATTCCAGTAGGGAGGACTGTAATGTCCCCATTTTGGGACATTATAACATTACAGATTGTTTTGCCTACAAGAGTAGCCAGATAGGGATGACAGAGAGTTTGGGAGATATTGAGGGGTTTTATTGGGCCCGACTTGCATCGTTCATCATCAGGATCCATTCCGCACAGCTCGGCTTTGGTTCCGTTGCATTCTGACGATTTCCATAATTTTGAGTTATTATGGGTCATATCTTAATTAAATTCACTAAGAAGGTCATAATGGGCATATTACTTGGAGAAACCTCTTAGTGTAATAGCTCATCGGAGTCGGGAGGAAGAGCATTACAAGATAAGATGATGAGAAGTGACTTTTTGTGGCCGTAGAAGCCAGAAGGATGGATAAATCACTTTTTAGAGGTAAATTGGTTAATTAATTAATTAATTAAGTGATTTAATCAAGGAATAATAAAATAAAGTAAAAGTCACTTGGAGGGAAAAGGTCAACAACGAATTAGGGTTTCAAGAAGCTATAAAAGAAGAGTAAAGCAACCTAATTCCTCATTATGTTATGATTTGATGTTGAGATATTTGCAGAGGACGAGGAAATCGACCCCCTTGTTGTTTTGTGGATTTTTGGAGGAAACCACCACCATTGATCGGTTTCGGTGTTGAGAGACATACCCTAGCCTATCGGAGATACCATCCAGGTATTTCACCGTGCATTACAGTGTCCAATTCAGTGATTGCGCAGCTCAGCCAGTGAGGGCGCAAGTGTTTGAGAGAGGGTTTGTGCGGCCGCTTGTGACAGTTCAGATTTGGCCGATTCCTTCCGACCCATTAGAGAGCTAGCCAAGGCGCACCTATTGAGCCATCTTTCGTCAGTTTCTGACAGTGGAATCTTCTGAAAAGCGGAAAACATTCATTTAGGGAACAACTCCAAAGGAAGCACATTTGGGGTTCATGGGGGACATTCCGAGACAGATCTGAGGAATCCCTTCCAACCCATTACAGAGAAGACCAGGACGATCGTTTTGAGCTATACATCGTCAGATTCTGCCAGTGGGATCACTAGGGCGCACTCATTGAGCCCAGGAGGTGCAAAAACCCCCAGGGGGTGAGATCCGAAGCTTCAGATATCGGATCTTCAATCCGACAGTCATCAAGATCAGTCTAGAGGCTAGGGCACATCTTTTGAGACAATTTCCAGCTCATTCCAACGTGTATCGCCATCAGGGCGAGTTTTATGGATTCTACAGCAGTTACTGTGAGTTGCCAAACTGCTTTTTGCCGATTCATCCGTGCATGCGCAGACCAGCACCCATTCTTCTGGTCAGGGGTATTTCTTATCTATTATTTTGTATTCCAGTGACGATCCATGACATCTAACTGACGATTATCATATCTGCTACCAGTTATTATTGTATTTCCTGCTTTTCCAGCATTATATATATATATCAGTGAGTTGTGTTGTCCTTATTTCACATGCATTGACTTATACTACTAAAACATATAATAAACTGGAACACACATGCAAAAGTCACCAACATCATCACATAGTAATTCAAACGCATTCAGAAACCCCTAGAGTATCAGATTCAGTAGCCAATACCGTAGTCCAGCAGTAGATATCCAGATCAGTTGGATCAGGGATATTTCATATGGCTCAGCAAGGCAATTTTGCCCCCAGCACGTCTTTCTATGTAATCGGAATGTCCGCTCCCCTGCGTGGGATAAAAATGTAATAGGTCAACATGAGTCATATTTTAGGTTAGTCGCCTAGGACTTTATCATTAGGGAAGTCCTTTCATCAAATGTTTTTTTTCCTCGGTTAATTAATCTGGCCCAACTGGCCATTTTAATTATCCTTCAATTTTTCACTCACAATAATTCTCCAAAGTGGCGAAAGGCATTCTAATGATCGAGCCCAAGGGGTGACTAAGGTCTAGGAATGTTGTAAATGACCATGCTAGACATCTTCTAGAGTTTTGCGGAATTCCGTTAAGTTTTGATAGTTTTTTTTTTAATTTATTAAAATTCTCCATTGAATGGAAATTTTAATTATTTTTGAGGTAAAATGTAAAAATTTGGTCCTTGGGGATTTTGATAGGGGTGTGAGTACTCTAAACAGATGGTAGAGGACCCCCTACACCCTTGGACCAAGTTTCAGCTCAATTGGACAAGTTTTGCTAGGTCATTGTCCATGAGGAGTCAGAGTCAGTAAAAAGTCAGGATTTAATTAGCTAAGGTAAATAGCCAAAAATTGTAAAACATAAAAAAAGACATCAGAGAGAGTGAGAAAGGTTTCCTAACCTTTTTCCTAAGTTGGAAAAGCAATTTTCCACTTAAAGAACCCCCCCTTGCTAAGCCAACAACTTGAAGTGATGTTCCCCTAGGAAAAGTGCACCCTCCTTGACTTTGTTGTCTTTCCCTTGATGAATGCCACTTGGAGCTCATCTAAGAGGGGTCTTTCCTCTCTCCCAAGTATAAAAGAACGCCTACCCCTCCTCATTTCTCCATCTATTCTCAGAGCAATTTTATGCTGCCCAAATCTCTCCCACTCCTCTCTCTCTCTCTCTTTTTCTCATTCTTTCTTGTAAATCTTGCTGCAAGTATTTGCAACAACATTTTTCTCATTAATAGAAAAGCTTTGGAGGATCTATGGTGTGCATTGGCAGTGTTATCCCCTAGCCTAGGGATAACTAAGGAGATTATGTCTCTAGACCCACAGGTCCTAGACATGGAGTACCGAGAGCCATATTGACTTGAGCCTAGCCCTGGAGGGCCCATCCTTCTTCTTCAGCGCCTCCATCTTGTCAGCAATAGCAACATCCATCCCATTGGCCTGGTCCTTCAGCAGCAGTGGGTCTTGCTCCATGAGGTAATGAGTTTGGATATCATGGTATTTGTCACTCTGATTCTCAAAACATTTGAATATGTGCATTTAATTCTTTTTACTTCTGACGTGTGCTTGGACGTTATGCCTTTCCACTTGTCCACACCTGGGGGGAATGACAGGATGCCCTAGCAAGTTGATTCCCATAAGGTTTGAGTTGCCACTAGGTGGGTTCATGAAAGGTCATCATCCATTCCCACCATACTTATCACTTTTCATCCTTTTCCTCCAAACCTGGCTTGTAGAGTAGAATAACGTCTTTGAGCACTTGTCTGGGAAAGGGGGGATTTATGCACATGTTTAAATAACTTGCTTATTATATGTGATTGAGATTGCTATGATCCCTGTGACTTATGAGCCCATGGAGGGCGTACTTGTTGTTGTTGCAGGTCCACACCCAACGAACATGTACACATGGTGAGATGATTAGTTCGAACCTCCATCGGGCTAAAAGCCCACTAGATGGATGATGAGACCCCAGCCAGGGGCAGAGACAAATCAGAGGTTTGCACCAGAGAGAGAGGAGGACGTTCCACCAGAGACAGCCTGGCAGGCCTGGACCCAGGGGGGTCTTGCCCTCCTTCTATGATGTTGGCCTTGAAAGGCCAATGACGTCACCTCTGTGACCCTTGATCTCACAAGCGTTTGAAGGACACTTTGGAGGCAGTTATGTGCCAAGTGGCACGTGTGGCTTGATCCAGAGGTCTTGGGAGGCCTAACGTTTTGCTCCTGGAGACCAATGTTTCACTACAGAGGCATAACGTCACCCTAAAGGGGCATGACGTCACCATTTATGCTTGATTTAGGGTATGATTTGTCATTTTTATGTAAAAACTGGATATTACATGTAAACTGGCCATGTCGGCCTTTTTGACCTAATTCTGGTCATTGTAATTGTATAAATAAGGGATTTTCCCGTGTATTATTTCATCGTCTTTCACTCACACTTAGTGAGGTCTGAAATTTGCGCCCTAATTCGGGTTACTTGGCTGAAATTTAGCGCGCACTCCTTGAAGGAGGCTAATTTTGGAGTATTTTGGCATTTTTCTTGGTGGAAGTGTTCAACTAGGCTATTTGCTAGATGATTCTTGATGAATGTAAGTAAATTTTCTGCAATTCTTCTTCATTGAATGGTTATGGTTGTATTTATCTTGCATACTCTAAGATTGTGAAATTGCTAGCTTAAAACCCTAGGAGGCTAAAGCACATGTTATTGTTCTTGCCTTAACAACTTTCACCTACTAGATTATGCTAGAAAACTGATTTTCTTGAAGCTTTTTGCTAAGGGCCTTGCCATTGCAACACCCCAGTACCTTTTGCTTCATCTAGCCGTCATCTACTTCATCCTTGAGCTAAAGGAGGAGGAAAACTACTAGGGCCTACGGTTACATGATTCCTAGTAGCCATTTTCCCGCTAGGGTTTGGTGATTGAAGCCTTGGGCTACCAACACTTCAATTATAAACCCTCTTGTCTCTAGCTCTCTTATTATCATTTGTTCCTTCAAGATTTGTCGCTGCCTAAAAAGACTCCATTTACCCTAAAAGCATTGATCTAAGCCTTACAATTGAGTGATTGACAAAAACTACTATCAAAACCTTTACCTTAAACTCACTACTAACTACTCCTAACCTTCGAATAGTCTAATCTACTAACCTATTTGTTGTTGTTACTAAAGTAATCTACAGCCATCTATTGCAG
Source organism: Picea engelmannii (assembly GCA_009831015.1). NCBI lineage: Eukaryota > Viridiplantae > Streptophyta > Pinopsida > Pinales > Pinaceae > Picea > Picea engelmannii. The sequence goes on along the minus strand of ML781342.1, from coordinate 954,011 downwards.
CATTAAAAGCACCTAAAAGCATTTGTAAAGCTGATTTGTACACTGCCTGATTTGCTTTCGACAAATGCTAGTACTTTGGTATTAATGAGTAATTATTCTTGGTCATTCTGAAGCCATTTTAAGGCATTTATTGTGAAGCTATTGTCTTATAAACATTGCTGCTATAAAATTCTGTTTGCTTCATCATATATCAACTATTGCTTTTATTGATAAAGTCCATGGTTTTATGAAATACTAACAGCAAGTTGTACTTGCAAAAGATATATTTTCTTGTTGCTTTGTTCTGGACAGGAACATCTTAATACTTCATCACTTCATTGGTTAAAACCCTTGTACTTTCTAATCAGTGTGACTTGTGAGAGGGGATATTTTCATATACACTTTAACATTTTCTTTCTCAAACCCCCAGGTCACTAGGGACGTCTCACCTGGGCCATCAACCCTAAATAGAAAGAGGTATCCTGTTAAGGTGACAGTGATAGGATAACCTCCTGTTACGCCAATTTGTCGTCCCTTAACCTTTTCCTTAGGAATAAGTACAAATTGTGCGATAACATTTTGGTGCTGTTGTCGGGGAACACTGAGTCAATTCTCCTCAAAGACAACACTTTTCGGTAAGCCTTTCCTCAAAAGCTTCTACTTTTCAAAGCTTACCTGGCAACTCCACTGAGGGTGATCCCCTCATCCCTTTGATAGTTTCAAGAAAATTATCTGGCGACTCCACTAACCTTTTCCAAGGTGCCACCTTACTCTGATATTTCCAAGTTATGGGATCATGGCACCCTGGGAACAAGTGTATCCGACTAATGATTTCAAAATTTTTTTGTAACAAACATAAATATATATAATATGTAAATATAAATAAGTAATAATTAATTATGAAGAGACATGACATATGAAAGGTCATGTCTCTTATGAAAGGGCACCCCTGCGTGGGTATTCTTGAGATTTGTACCATTGGGAGATGTTCCCCATGTGCTTTTGTCCTCCTTAGCACATGAGGGAAGGTTTAGACACTTTGTACCTAGTACTTTTGTCTATTTTCACTTTGACTTTGGTTAAAGTGAATTTTGGTCACTTTTGGCAAAAGTGAGTATTAAATCACTTTGTGGTGATTTTGGAGACATAAATAGACTTAGGAAACTTAACCCAAAAGTGGGTTATGATTTAAGGATGCATGGGGAGATCTCAACCTTTCATTAGATTGAATCTCAACCCTTGATCTCTAGGTTTCCTACTCTTGCCTAAAGAGGGGCAAAGGAGTCTAAGGAGGGCGCATTGTTCATAGAGAGTTTTGCTTGTTGGGAGAGGAGAACTCTAGCTATGGAGATGAGGTCAGTTGCATAAGGTTTTGAGGAGGAGGCCGCTAGCTTTCCCTGTGGGAGACTTGGAGCAACTTGCTTCCATTATTTACTGGAGCTATTCTACATTTGAGGAGGGCGCATGAGCTTGGCAGGCTTATTCCTTCCTGGTAGCATATCTAGCCATCAGATTTCAATGAGGTCAGTTGCAGAGTGAGGACACCAGTTGGAGCTACATTCCTGTGGAGAGGTTTTCCATTCTGACATCACAGTTGATTTCTGGAGCATTTACAGTGGTTCTGACAGTTTTCATGAGGGGCGCACCATCCAGGGGCGCATCTGCTTGAGGGAGCTTGTATATCAACTATGTTGGAGTTGCTATTGTATCAGATTCCATCATTTATTGTGTTTACTGTAACCCTTACTTGCTTTTCCTCATATATACATATAGATCTCAAACTGGTTTTCCTCGGGGGGGTTTGTCCAGGGTCATGTTGACCAAAAACACTGTGTCTACAAATGCATGCTATTAGTTCTTAGATCTGTCCATTATCAGCAGTAAACGATGTATTAGGTGTGTTGTATTTATTTGAATTGCATGTACTAATTTCCTATGGCTAAAACGACATGCTAGAGCACCCAAATTGAGAATACAACCATAACAATCAGCATAAAAGATTCATGACTGTTGGCTATTCTAAAACAGCAGAAAACTTAGAGCCTTTGCTTGGTCAAAGACAGACCAAGAAGGCAAGCTGATAGGACCTGGAATTTTCACATGGTATCAGAGCTTCGGTTGCTGATTTTTGGGACAGTTTGGACAGCATATTGTGTGGCTGCTATAT
>ML781342.1:931147-944099 GCA_009831015.1 Picea engelmannii | reverse complement strand
GTTGAATATGTTCTTGTAAAAGAACCAAAGATCTCGGACAAATTAGAAATCTTTCTAGACCTATAGGTGGCACTTCTAAGTTTACCTTCCCGGGTTGACATTAAATGAACTCTGATTGACATCATCAATTAGAACTAAACAAGAGTTGTTGCGAAGATAGAGGTATTTCAATTTTCATAGACCTCATCAGTAGGTTTATTGAGTTTGTGAAACCACAATGCCTGACATATGAAGATGCCCTTGAGAATCTCGCAGCAGCCCTAGAAGATGAAGGATTCACCACTGAGATTGTGGGAGATCTCAAGGATGTGTATCTTACTCAATACCAAGAACCCTCTAATATAGAGGAAGAGATTTACGAAGAAAATTGTCAACCCCTTGAAGAGGAGCAAGATTTCTCCCATGATTCGATAGAATGCAGTGAAGATTTAACTAGAGAAGTGAATTATGAGGATGAAGCACTGGTAACCGCTCCTCCGTCCGATGAAGCTCTCCAAGATAGGATCTCTCCTGCACAAGATGAAGAGAATGAGGTGAGTCATTTTCCTTTCCAGTTTTTTGATGACACCTTGTTCTATGATTCAGAAGGTGAAGAAGTAAAGGAACCCTTGGAAGAGCTAACTCCTTCATTTTCTGATGAAGACGAAGAGATGAGTCTTGGGGATAGTGTACTAGACACTCTTCCATTTAATGAAGTCATCCAAACCATTGATGCTCCTGCACAACAAGAAGTGAAAACAGTAAGTTGTTTCCCTTTCCAGAATTTTGATGATGCTTTGTTTTATGATTTTTTAAGAGAAGAGGTGTTAGAGAAGCCCTTGGATGCATTAAATCCTTCATGTTATGATAAAGGTAATGGCATTGTTGATAATATTGATGAGTTCATACATGTTGGAAGGCATAGGTGGATGTGATTGGTTCTAATGAAGATCACATTTACGATATTGAGGGACATTTCCAAAAGTTGCCTTTACAACTATCATATGAGGTTACTAATTTTGACAATTGGCAACAAGGAGATGGTATGATTACAAACCTATTTCAGACACCCAAGGATGACCTGGTGCTATATTCTCCTAATGAATTTTGGTCATACCTTGACGATTTTGAGGATTATTCCTCTGAGCACTTGGATTTATTCCATGAAAAAGATTATCAACCACCGTTGTGCTCAAATCTTGATAGAAGTAAGGACATCGTTTGCCCGGAGAAGGATCCTTTTGATAATGTTTTCTAGCCACCTTCGATTATTTTATCTTGTTGTGTCATTAAAGGTGTAGTTGGGAAGTGTGTCTTTTGTATTAAGTTTCCTCTGAGGCAAGCCCTAGAGTTCAAGGGTAGGTTGAATACCTCAAGAAGAAGTCTATCATCTCAGTCTTTCAGACTTCCCTTAAGAATTTGCTAGTCATCTTCTAGGTCCTTGCTAGTCCCTTCCCAAACCACAGATTGTGAAGATGTCCAAGGTAAACAACCTTCAGACTCTTTGAGTCAGTCTATAGAACCTTTGATTTTTCACGATCCCTTCCTGAGATGGATTGAGCACTTTCCTGAAGGTGTGAATTGGCATGATTTTGTCCCTCCCTCCCGCCTTCATGAGCTAGACTTTATGATTTCCCATGATACAATACATTCTCTAACTCATGTTATTTTTTTGCTTAACTTATCACTGTTTTGGTTTATGATGAAGCACAGAGGCACGTATTATGAGACATTGCTAGGATGGTTTCATTGGCTATTTGACTACACCTAGCATTCAACCAACAGGTAAGTAGGTAGGCATTTGCATTCGTTGTAACTTGTGTATACCATATGCATTTCATGCTAGAGTAGTTGTATTTCCATTTGTATATATGCTTGCTTTCATTTTCTGTACCATACATGAGCCAGGGGTGATATCACCACCCCAAATGATTACTAATAAATTTTGTTGAGATCAAGCAGGTCACAGGTCATGCCAGAGATGTTGAGGATCCCATGCGCTCTACGGTGAGCACATGTCCCCGAGTTGGAGCCAGATGTTATCCCCTAGCGTAGGGATAACTAAGGAGATTATGTCTCGAGGCCCACAGGTCCTAGACATGGAGTACCGAGAGCCATATTGACTTGAGCCTACTAACTTGGTTGATCACCAAGCTATACCTTATTGTAGGCCTTGTGGGGAATTTCACGAAGAATCTACTTGCCCAGTATTCATTGAAATTTGTGGTGATGAAGGGTTCTCTAGATCATAAAATGAACAAGTGAACATGTGTGGTCGAAAGTATAATGTTGGCATGAATGAATGGATGGAATTAGTTGAGTATGGTGATGATGTAAATTGCATGAATGATGTAGTGGATAGAGCAACAGAAAAGTTTGGTCCAAAGCCTACTCCCAAGCAAGTGTCAGATTTGGCCAGATATAGAGGCTTTGCTTACCAAAGAAATGGAACTAAGAATCAAGACAAACCTCAAGCAAATGTTCCTAAGGTACCTCCTCCCCCTCCTAAATCAATTATTCCTACAAATACAGACTTAAATATTGACTTAGGGGGATGGTTGAGTAATGCAAAAATGTTGGTCCCTGTAGCAGAAATTATGAAGATCCCATCTCAAAGGGAAAAACTCCTCAAAGCTATAGACAGTCCTCTTCAGAACAGTGTTGACAGGCCACCAGTTGTAGCTTACCAAGATGCACCTGTAATTTTGCAAAATTGGGACAGGGGGAACGAAAAGAACCAACCTTTTTTCCTTTCTCTACTTGTGAACAACCATCTACTTCACAATTGCATGCTTGATTTTGGTGCAAGCTCAAATGTTATGACTAAGAAAGTGATGGAACAGTTAAATCTAAGGATTTCAAGGCCTTACCATAACATTTGTGCCATGGATAGTAAAAAGATCGAGGTGACAGTGGGTTTGGACTTAGGCTTGTGCCTCCAAGGACACACCAAGTGGGGGTTGGAGACTTCTCCACGCTTGTAGGTGTGTATAAGGACGGTAACAGGCACATCAAGGGCGACTTTTCCTTGGCATTTCCCAATGGATCCAATCCATACTCAATTCAATTGGAGAGCTGAGCGAATTTTCTCTTGAGGGGCACACTAGAGATTAGGGAGACACCATTTTATTGTTGGAACGAAGTGCTGGTCAAGACAAGGGAGTTGCCAAACGTTTTATGAAGTCATGCCATCATTGGGAGCCTGGAGGTCGAATCCATTAAGTAATAGCTGCAGATTTGGCATAGGAATTACAGCAGGACGTATGCACAGTCAAGGGTGATTTCTTTACCATTGGAAGCCATGATTTCAATGCAATCTTCGTCAGTTGGACAGCCAGTTCGTGGGAACTCTTATTGGTTGATTATTGGTGCCTATATTCGTCTATTCGAGTTATATCAGCCATTGAAATCAACTGCAACTCAGTGTAAACAGTCCTGGGTTTTACCTGGGTATTTATCCTCCTATAATACAAATAAGTCAAGGCATTTGAGAGGTATTTTTGTTGTCAATTCTTAGCACTCATTCCTTGTGATCTCCCTTGATTTATATGCTATTATATGCTGTTCAAAACATTAAATACATCAGTAGTATACTCAAAATACAAGCTACAGCAGTCTGCTTGCAATATGCTTGACAAAATGCTTAAATGGGATACTCTGCCAATAAATATATCAACACTCACTTAAACATAACAGCAGACTATTTGGGAGTTATAAGGAATGAGAAACACATTCAATTGATACTCCAAACATATCCACACCATTCAGAAACTTCACTTAAATTGGTGCAGCAAATGAGAAGCTATTGGTTGAGAGCACTTGGTCAAACAGTCTAAGTGTTTGACGAAATTCCCCTAACAAATTAAGCTGATTTATAGCTAAGATTCTATTGGGAATATTACAATGGTATCAGAGCGATTTCCTTTGCCAGCCTGTGAGTAAATCTAATGTCTAGGAGGATGGATACCCCAGAAAATATTAGGATAAAAGTTGGGCAAGCATTGCAAAAAATGTCAGAACATAATATGAAGGAAATTGCAGCATTAATAGAGTGGATGTCAGAACAATGTAAGAAAACATTTGTTGAAATTCAGGAGCTTGATATAGAGAGGACAACACCTCAGTTTAACCATTTGGTTGAGCATGAGGAGGTGGCCTTAGATGCTTCATTAGAGCAGTCCCATGAGGCCAGTGACACCACGCATCTCATGGACAGAGTGATGACCAGGGTGCTTGTGAGGGTTCAGATGTGTTAGCACCTAGGCATGATGGTATTCAGATGTTGGGTGACCTACCTTGGGTGTAGACATGGCTTCCAGGAAATCATGTATGGAGGATGATGAGCTTTCCATGATGGTCATGACACATTTTTCATCTTCTCAAGCACCTATGATAGACATGACACATGAGGATGTCAGTGGCATTTCTGACATGGTGGAGGAGCCTTGTGTGAGGATTGTACACTAGGGACATATGGATCTGCAGACGCAGGAGGAGAGACATGACTTGGAGACATTTTACCTTCCACATACCTATCAATATGAGGAGAGTGAGTAACCTCTTTTGGAGATTCCATTGATAGATCAAGTTGTGGAGACTGACGGCTTGTGGGGACCCTCACTCCCAGGATCGATCTACAGTGATGAGGATGCAGTCCTAGTTGGTCGAGATGACCATATCACATGTCTAGATACATCTGTATGGGATCCAGGCGCGGATGATAGTAGCAGGGTGAGTGCACAGGAGGATACATCTACCCATACAGGATACAGTGTGATTCAGATGGGGGTAGCAATTCGTGAAGGTGTGCAGTGGCATACAGGAGGACTCAGTAGCACAATGGACAAGTGGGCAGTTCAGTGCCTTACCTTTTGAGGAGTCTGTTGTTGGGGATTCCATTGTTGACACTAGCAGTGAGAGGCTTGAGGTAGCACCTCAGCAAGATTGTGATCAGGAGTCACGACACTTGATAGGACAGTTGAGAGTTAGTGAGGACATGATCATGGCAGCCACTAGATGCATTGATGATACACATCCATTGGTGGCAGGATATTGTTGGAGGGCCTCGATGGCACATGATTGTTCGGATGGGGGACTTGCCATTGATGACTTCCATACACTCAGGGAGAGAGTGACTGTGATGAGGGCCGACTACCAGCAGTTGTTGATGGATAGAGATTACCTATTGGAGGTTGGCAAGATGTATCACAGGGCACTAAGGGAGAAGGAGATTGAGGTGGACCGACTCACTCATGAGTTGGTGAGCACACGAGGATTCTTGGAAGGTGCACAGACAGCCCTTCAAGAATCAGGGTCCAGATTAGAGGAGCTCCTTGAGGAGACTAGTCAAGGATCCTCTACATCTATCTCAGTAGAGAGTCAGATATATCCTTCAACTACATTGCTAGAGGGCGTTGATGGTTTGGCATAGGAGCACCAGTTGATGGAGGAGCATGAGGAGTACCCAAGATCGTTGATGGTTATGGAGGGATATGACCAGGAGACGTTGGAGGATGTCCGGGTGTCACAGGGACCACCATTCATGGGTAGTTCTAAGACAGTTGGTCATACACATACACATGGGGATTCCAGAGCCAGGGGCAGTTACGAGGACACTTTCATTTGTGTTCCAGGATTGGTTGATATCCATGCAGAGGTTGATCCGGCAATACACCTTGGACACATGATGATGCAGGAGGATATAGGGGATTGCATGACTATCTAGGGGCATATGATGATGAGAGATAGTTCACAGGAGCATGCAGAGGTGTACAGTGGGATTCAGGGGGACGCATTGGATTGCAAGGAGGAGACATACTTAGTGGAGCATGGAGATTCCTCTCCCTTGCAGCAGTACATAGTTCTGGGAGATCACCTTCACAGTAGCAGCAGCTATATGAGTGATGATGGAGGGAGAATGATTGACCAGCAGTTTGTGGAGTTATCTACTGTTGTACCCAATGGTTGGAGTTTAGTGACGAGTACAGACGATTATTCACCATGGGTGCCAATGGATGAGCTTTGGGCCAAGTCCTTGGGATTGACCAAAGCGTATGATACTTTCCAGTCCTACGAGTCGGTTGCATATATTTTTGTTAACCTTTCCCAATACTTTCATCATTGACAGCAGTACATGGGGAGATAGACAGTGGCAGAGGACATGGAGAGTTGGCAGGCCAAGACCACCTGATAGGAGTGTCTTTATTGCATACAGCAAGATAGGGGTGGATCATCAGAGACAGACAGTTGAAACCTTGGGCGTGATGGTGAGTATCTTAGGCCATGGGACAAAGGATATCTCAGAGGTTGATACAGATTCAGATTCTCATTGGGATCAGGATGGAGGGCTTCCGACAGTTATCAGTATGGCTCATCAGTAGTTAGTGGGGATTGGAAGTGATGAACTTCCAAATTTGCCATGGGATCTGGGAGTCCATTTGGTCAGGGGTTTGCTTCATCTTATGAGGGTTCGGGTTGTGCCAACGAGCAGCAGACTTCACTCTTGGATTACTTTGAGAAGGCTTGCTGGGATTTGTTCTATGAGGCAAGACAAGTTCTCCCTATTGATACTCGTGATTGAGTTGGGCGATGGATGGGGAGATTTTGGTTCCACTGAGATACCTTTACAGGTTCATCTTTTTTATAGCAGGCCCAATCATCATAGGTTTAGCATGAGGATCCGGGAGTGGGGGATCCAGTATCTATACTTTGAGCAGACAGTCGTGATCAGAGTAGTGCAGCATCAGCGTGATGGTCCCTGTCAGAGACTAGCATGGGACCCTGGGATTACAGAGCTAGGCATTTCATTGACTGATGGAGGCGAGTGGATCTTTGTAGGGGAAAGTCACTTTGATTTTCCATTGAGCTTCAGTATTGGGGGGAGCATGTCACTTGTTGGTGATTCGTTGAGGTCTTGTAGTACCTCACTATGGCAGCAGCAGGTTCAGTTGGTGGAGGTCGTGTTCTGTTGGGTATGGTCTTGGACGACATACTCATTTCGGGTTGAGGTCGTGTGTTATTTGCAGGAGACTCATGGTGTTGATATGTTACAGGACTATACTTCACAGGGCATTGCAGTTCACATCTTGATATGGGACAGGGATTGGAGTGCTTGGTAGTTCAATGTTTGATGGAGATGAGTTTCGAGTAGAGTGTTCGCTTGGGGAGTTGATTGAGGTTCTATGGCCATTGATCATTCTACTCATCAGAAGCATTTGGGTGTCATGCGTGGTGATCACTTGAAGGGGCCACATCTTGAGGGGAGCCTACTTTGTGTCACACAAGTGGATATGGGACCTCGGTATCATAAGTAGATTGATTCAGTTATTGCTTGAGGACAAGCAATATTCTAGCAGGGAGGATTGTAATGTCCCTATTTTTGGACATTATTACATTACAGAGTGTTATGCCTACCAGAGTAGCCAGACAAGGGTGACGGCGAGTTTAGGAGATATTGAGGGGTTTTATTGGGCTCGACTTGCATCGTTCATCATATTTCATCATCAAGATCCATTCTGCACAGCTCGGCTTTGGTTTCGTTGCGTTCCGGCGATTTCCGTAAATTTGAGTTATTACGAGCCATATTTTAATTAAATTCACTAAGAAGGTCATATTGGGCATATTACTTGGAGAAACCTCTTAGTGTAATAGCTCATCGGAATCGGGAGGAAGAGCACTACAGGATAAGATGATGAGAAGTGACTTCCAGTGGCTGGAGAAGCCATAAGGATGGATAAATCACTTTTTAGAGGTAAAATGGTTAATTAATTGGGTGATTTAATTAAGGAATAATAAAATAAAGTAAAAGTCACTTGGAGAGAAAAGGTGAACAGGGGGTATAAAAAAGAGATAGGGGCCTTTATTCTCTCATTATGTTGATTATCATTTTGATGTCTGGCTTCTTGCTAGAAAGCCCATGATACTTGGGGGTTTTGAGGGTTTTGACTGAACAAACCCTAGAGATCAGCTCGGTGGTGAAAGATTCCACCTTTCCTGATCCAAGTTTGGCCAAGGAGGTGAAAGATTCCTCCCTCACCATTCTACATCAGTTTCTATTCAATTCAAAGTTACTGCAGCCATCAATTTGGGAAAGGGGGCACACCAGTGAGGGTTTTATGCAGGGCAGGGCGCATTACTTGGGAAGAAGTGGTTCGATTTGGTTTCCTTGAGAGAGATCTGAGAGATATCTCATTATAGAGTTGTTGGGAACATCAAGGGCAAATTTTCCTTGGCATTTCCCAATGGATCCAATCCATACTCAATTCAATTGGAGAGATGGGCGAATTTCCTCTTGAGGGGCACACTAGGGATTAGGGAGACACCATTTTATTGTTGGAACGAAGTGTTGTTCAAGACAAGGGAGTTGCCAAACGTTTTATGAAGTCATGCCATCATTGGAAGGTCGAATCCATTAAGTAATAGCTGCAGATTTGGCATAGGAATTACAGCAGGACGTATGCACAGTCAAGGGTGATTTGTTTATCATTGGAAGCCCTGATTTCAATGCAATCTTCGTCAGTTGTACAGCCAGTTCGTGGGAACTCTTAGTGGTTGATTATTGGTTCCTATATTCGTCTATTCGAGTTATATCAGCCATTGAAATCAGCTGCAACTCAGTGTAAACAGTCATGGGTTTTACCTGGGCATTTATCCTCCTATAATACAAATAAGTCAAGGCATTTGAGAGGTATTTTTGTTGTTAATTCTTAGCACTCATTCCTTGTGATTTCCCTTTGTATTATATGCTATTATATGTTGTTCAAAACATTAAATACATCAGTAGTATACTCAAAATACAAGCTACAGCAGTCTGCTTGCAATATGTTTGACAAAATGCTTTAATGGGATACTCTACCAATAAATATATCAACACTCACTTAAACATAACATCAGACTATTTGGGAGTTATAAGGAATGAGAAACACATTCAATTGATACTCCAAACATATCCACACCATTTAGAAACTTCACTTAAATTGGTCCAGCAAATGAGAAGTTATTGGTTGAGAGCACTTGGTCAAATAGTCTAAGGGTTTGACGAAATTCCCCTAAGAAATTAACCTGATTTATAGCTTAAGATTCTATTGGGAATATTACAATCAACCAGGAGCTTCAAATTTGTTTCCATGGGTGTGTTCATGGATTTACATTTCAACATGTCAAATCTCTTCAGTATTTCAACTGCATACTTCACTTGGTTAAGGAAGATCTTCTCTGGACTCTGCCAAACTTCAAGACCTAAGAAATAATGCATCGGGCCTAGGTCTTTCATCTCAAACTCTGCAGCGAGCTTCTTCTTACAATCTGTGCTGAGATTTTCTTCTCCTGTTAAGAATAAGTCATCCACATACAGTAGCAATATAACTGGCTCATCATTCATAACCTTGAAGTAAAGGTTAGGATCAGCTTTACTCTTGGTAAAGCCCAAGCTTGTCAGGAAACTATCAATTCTGCCATACCAAGCTCTAGGAGCTTGCTTCAGCCCATACAGAGCTTTCTTCAACCTGCAGACATGAGTCTTCCTATCTTCAACTTCAAACCCTTGTGGTTGTTCTATATACAATGTACACTTCTTCAATAACACCATTTAAGAAGGTTGTTTTCACATCCATCTAGTGTAACTTCCACTTCATTTTGGTTGCAAGAGCTATGATGGTTCTGATAGAAGTGTATCTGGCTACAGGAGCAAATGTCTCTTCATAATCAATACCTTCCTTTTGAGAAAAACCACGAGCCACAAATCTTGCCTTATGTTTTTCAATACTTCCGTTTGTTGCGTGTTTTATCTTGTATATCCACTTGGAAGATACCACATCTTTGTTATTTGGTCTCGGAACTACTTCCCATACATCATTCTTTATAATGGACTGGTATTCTTCTGTCATGGCATCCACCCATTCTTTCTTCTCAATGGTTTCTTCAAAGCAAGTAGGTTCCTTTTCTATGAGATCACACATCAAGGCCATATAGTTGGAGAATGGCTTACGTTTCTTGCTTTGTCTCATGGTTCCTTCTGGGGCACCATACTTCTCTGCATCTTGAATAAGTTCTCTCACCCAAGCTAGCTTTCTCTTATGAGAGATCGTCATACGAGAAGGTTCTTGAGATTCCATCATATCATGATCTTCTAGAATCTCATCATCAGGGAAAATTGTAACTTCCTTCACGGGTTCTGCAACTCTGGGAGCTACAGGTTCTTCTTCATATACTTCTTCAAGATGGCATTTCCTTGATCTCTTGAGTGTTGAATCTTCATCAAAGGTTACATCTCTGCTGGTCTCAATATGATGGTAACCAGGTATGTAAATTTTGAAGGCCTTAGAGACCTCACAGTATCCAACAAATATTCTCTTCTTTCCTGAGGGATCCAACTTAGTTCTCTTTTCTTTTGGAATGTGTACAAATACTAGACAACCAAATATTTTGAGATGGCTTACTTCTGGCTTCTTTCCAGTGAACATTTCTTCGGGGGTTTTGAATCCAAGTGCACTATGGGATAATCTGTTTTGGACATAAACTGTTCTTCTTGCTGCTTCAACCCATAAGTGCATTGGAAGATCTTGATCGTGAATCATAATCTTTACCGCTTCAATAATTGCTCTACTCTTTCTTTCTGCTACACCATTTTGTTGAGGATTATAGGGAGTGGTGAGCTCCCTCTTAATCTCGACATCTCTGCAAAAGCTTCCAAATTCATTTGAGGTGTACTCTCCTCCATTATCTGACCTGAGTATCTTGATTTTTCTTTCGGAGAGGTTTTCTACCAAGGCTTTGAATTCCTTGAACTTTTTGAGTACTTCATCTTTTGATTTCAAGAAATAAACCCAAGTCTTACGAGAATAATCATCAATAAATGATACATAGTATAAATACCCGCTTAGAAAGGTTGATGGCATTGGACCGCATACATATGAGTGGATGAGTTCCAAGATTCCTTCTGCTTTATTATCGCTAGGAAAGGATTCTTTATGTTCTTTCCTTTTGCACATCCCTTGCATACACCTTCATGATCAACCTTAAATTTTGGTAAACGTGTAACTACCTTGCTTACATATGGTAAGGCTTTGTAGTTGATGTGAGATAGTCTTCTATGCCAAAGTTCACAAGGACTTTCAGTAGAGTGAGTTAAGGCTACATCTGAGTGACCTTTTAACTTGAACAAACCTCCTTCTTTTGTTCCAATAACAATTGCATCTTCTATAGTTTTTCCTTTAGGCCACATAAGAACTTCACCATCTATGAATGCAACCCTGAAACCTTTCTTATCTAGGGTTGAGATAGAAAGTAAGTTGTTTGTCAAACCTGGTACATAGAGTACATCCTTCATTCTCATCGGAGTTCCTGAATCCAGTTTGTAGGTGGATTCTCCCATTCCTTTGATAGGGTGTTGATAATCATCTCCAAGTGAAACTTTCTGGGGGAAGTCCTTTTCTGTAAGGCTAGAGAGAATGGATTTATGACCTGTCATGTGCTTAGAGGCACTGCTATCTATGAGCCAAGTATCCTCTCCAGGTGTCACAGATCCTGTGAGGGCAGAAAACAAAACATAATCTTCAATTTCTTCTTTAGTCAACTTCTTGGGTGGCTCATCATCTTCAACTGCATGGGCATGATGTCTTTTGTTATTTCTCTTCTTGTATTCTTCCTTTCTGGTAAGACAGATCTTAGCAATGTGTCCCATCTTATCACAATGATAACATTGATAAGAGGAGAAGTATTTTCCCTTTCTTTGACACTTATGATATTTCTGGAATCTCTTTGGAGGTTGAGATTCTTTATGAAAATTGGTCTCCTTTTGGAAATGAGACCTTTTCTTTCCTCCTTTAGCATGAGCAGCTAGGGCTCGATCTTCATCCCTTAATAGTACGGCTTCTCGGTTGGCCACTCTTGCTTCTTCTTGAACACATTCTTCCCATAGACTGTCAAATTGGAGTTTCTCTTTTATTACATAGATAGTTTGGATGAAGGCATCCCAAGGTCTTGTGAGACCATTAAGAGTTGTCATTGTGAATTCATCTTCATCTAAGTTGTCTCCAATTGCTTCTAACTATTCCTTGAATTGAGAAACCCTAGAGAAATAGTCTTGAATTGTTTCTCCTTTCTGCATCTTTGTATTCTTAAGTTGGGTTCTCATATTCATCTTCCGGTTGATGTTCTTTCCTTCATACATTCTGGTTAGGGCATTGTTGACCGCCTATTCAACTAGGGGATCAACTCCATGTGCCATGAAGTAATGCATCATCAGATGCTAGTACGTCGAAGACTGTTTGGTTCTACTAGGCAATTTTTGCCTCCAACACAAATTTTGTAAGCGGGATTACCGCACCCCTGCATGGGTTAATATTGTAATAAGTCTACATGGATCATGTTAGGTCAGTTGCCTTAGGGTTTCTTCGTTAGGAGAGTTCCTTTCGCTAAGTGTTTTTTATCCTCAAGAGGTTAATGTGGCCTAACCAGTCGGGTTAATCTCCCTTGAGTTTTTCACTCCCACCCAATAATTCCTCCAAAGTGGTGAAAGGCGTTCTAATGAAGTTATTCCTAGGTAGCTAGTGTTTAGGAATGATGTAAATGACCATGTAAGACAGCCGTGAAATTTCGCGGAATTCCGTCAGGTCTAGCTAGGTTTTTTTTAAGGTTTCGAATTAATTAATTGATTGATTAATTAATTAATTCTGGGTATTTAATGTAAAACTTAGGTCCCGAGATCTTTGATAGGGGTATTTGTACTCAAAAGAAAACTAATGAGACCCCCTGCACCCGTGGACCAAGTTTCAACTCAGTCGGACAAGTTTTGCTAAATTGTTTGTCTGCTTAGGAGTTTTTCGAGAAAGCGGCAATTTTAATTGCCAAACCCAGAACATGGGAAAATGTAATTTTTGTAATAGTGGACCAAATTAAGTGAAGTAAAAGGCAATTAATGATGAGAGGAGCTCACCTAAACCATCCTAACCCTTACCTACCCTCTTAAACCCAC
>ML781342.1:881841-928653 GCA_009831015.1 Picea engelmannii | reverse complement strand
TGAGCATGCTTGGCTTCATGTGTTGATCTCTTTATCTTTTGTATCTTTAATTCCTGCACATGTGAGCAAATTGGTGAGTATAGTGTATATCTTGTATCTAGTCTTAATTTGTATATCTGATTTATTCTTTTGTATCTAATTGTCTCTGTCTTATTGTAATACTTGGTAACTTATCTTGTAACGAACATTCCCCCTAACTTAGTTGACCCCATTGCCCAATCTTAGGCACTAGTCTTAGTTGCCCTAGGAAAAGGTCTGACTCTCATACATAGATAGTTGCATCTTGCATTTGCTGATTGACATCTTAGGCTAGATTCCCCCTGACCTTTTAACCAATTAAAACCAACTCCTAGAACATTAAATATTAATCTCATCTAGTAACTAGGGTCTACCCCCCTTGGCTTCCCTAGGAGTTAGCCTAGACGGAAGAGGTTCAAGTCAAAGTGACAACGTGGACTTTGAACCTAGGCATTGTGCCTTCGAGGACACACTAAGTGAGCAGGACTTAGCTCACGTTTGCAAGTGTGTATAAGGACGGCAACAGGCATCAAACATATATTTTGGAGTATTCTTAGAAGACACTTGAGGGATCAAGTGGTCTTTAATGGAATCTGCAATTATTCTTTTGGCCCTAATCATATCGTTCTTGTACTTCTCTTTGGATGCTTCTTCTTTGGGTTCAGATACATTTTATTTTATGAATTTTGCAAGGTCATTCTCTTCAAGAATGAGTCCAATTTTGTACTTCCAAGCACGAAAATTTTCCACACCTTCTAACTTGTCAACAAGCTTGGTGCTTGCAAACATCTTGACCTGGAGCTAGCAAAATGACCAGAAAATGAAAGTGCTCAAAAAATGGAAGTGCTCAAAAAATGAATATGAACTTACCAGGAGATGCGTTGGGCTGAGGCAAGTTGGTTGGAGCTGACTGTTTCAGAAAATTCAAAGTTTTACCCCTTGAAACTTGACCTGCGCACTTTTGGACTGGTACTTCTGGTATTGGTTCTGGTTTCCTGGTTTTCTCGTTTTCTGATACCAGTGAAAACTAGGGTTTGACTTTTCGGAGAATCTGGCCACTGAAAAGGTGCGCTCAAGCTGCCAAAAGATGCACTAGGGTAGGGTGCACTTCCCTAGATAGGTTTTGGTCAGAAATTCCTCTTCAGTAAAAAGCCCTAATTTCCTTGTATAGCAACAATGACGTTTTTAGATACCCAGTAAAAGGTGCTCTATTCAGACAAGCTCTGAAACCATGTTAAGATTAATGTTGTTATTAGGTTATTTTTAATTTTCTCAATGTATTTCCAAAACAACAGCATAAAGAGGATCACTGAAAGAAACACAATCACAAGGTACACAGCATTTTATCCTGGGAAACCCTCATGCGAGAGAAAACCCAGCAAAAACTTCCTCAATAATAGATTGCCAATACAATGCCAAGACTAAGACCAAAACTCCAAGAATAAACTAGGACTGAGCATGCACCTCTCTTCTCCTTCCTCCTGCAACTGCAACTGCCTTCAAAAGATGCGCACTAGATGAGTGAATGAGTGAATGAACAAGTGAGGCGCCATCCTCACTTATAAATACTCGTTGAGGAGGCGCTAGGGTTATGTCTCTTCCCTTAGTAGGGCCAACTTCTTCCAGGAGTGGTTAAAACCACTTTATAAACCCTAGAGGCCGACTTTACAAATGCCACTATATAAATATGGTTTGACCAATCCACAAAAGGGGATTTGGTCGTATACAAGTCCCGACATGATCAATCCACAAAAGGGGATTTTGATCTATAAGATAATAACTCAAATATAATTAGAATATTCTTCAAAGTTACAATATTTCAACATTTATAAAATCTGGACATCCTGAAAATCCAATATAGTTATTTGATCCATGAAACCCTTGCTCATTAACCTGATAAAAAACGGGGCAAGTGGATTCCTCATGAAATTCCTCACAAGCCCTACAAAAAGGAAGAGTCTCTTGTTGAACCATATTTGTTGCTTCCAACTGATTTGGTGGTCTCTGATCTTGGGGTGGACCTTTCTTTTGCCATCTTTCATTATTCTGTCTAGGTTGAAATCTATTTCCTTAAGATCTCGCCATAACAATCAACCTAGTTTGAAGGGCATTCAATTGGGTTGCATGGTTAGCTTCCATGGCCTTCACAAGTTCTTGCATTTCTATCAAATCTTTCAAAGGGTCAGAAAAAGAAGTCTTATTATCCAAAGCAATTGTTTATCTTTAGGCTCATGTTGTTTGGAAGTACTAGCGCTTGTGAAACCGAGAAGGTTGGACTTGCCAGATGCTTGCATATTTCTATCAATCTAACTGCCATTTCTTGGGCAATCTTGAGGTTGGTGGGTTCCTTATCCCTTAACTGATATCTCATTTCTCCACCAAAGGCCTCAATATAGTAAATAAGTATGGCATTATCTGGAGGTTTAGTATATGTATGCAAGATTGAAACCAAATCATTAAACTTTTTATTAAACTCATCCATGGTTTCATTCTTATTCTTTCTTATGCTATTCAAGACTGCTAACAAGTGACGATAATCTTTCTTATCACCCCATGTTTCAATGAATGCATCAATCAAATCCTTGATAGTTGCATACTTGTCATCATCCAACCCAGAAAACCAGTCATATGCATCTTCTTCTAAAGACAAGGCAAACAATTTCATTTTAACATCCTCGTGATTATTTGTTGCACCACTACACCATTTATTTATACATAAAGAGAAGGCTTCAATGTGAGCTTTGGCAGTGCTAGCATTATTTAATGCAAGCAATTTGTCAATAGTTTTTTCAGGTAAAACATGTGGATAACCATTTATTGCAGCAAAGTTAAGTGGACTAAAATAATCATCCATTTCTACTTGCAAAAAATTAGAGTCTAAACTAGAATTATTAAAAAGCAAGTGTATATCGGAAATGGACTCAAATCCCTGTTGATCAAGGATTCTACAAGAAGAAAGTTTGGCTAACCTTCTCCTATAAAACTTTTTGGGCTCAGGGAGAAAATCAACCAGGCCTTGTGAATTCCTTCTTGTAGAATACTTTATCAGATTTAGATTAAGTGGAGTCACCAGATGATTGATTCTAGATATGATAAACAACAAGCATAAAAAACAAAGGAAAACAAAAGTCGAATTCCAGGAATATAAAGATTTATCCCCGGCAACGGCACCAAAAAGGATGCCGCCTTTATACACACTTGGGTAATGTGGAAGAAATCTTCAATCCACTCTGTGTGTCCTTGGGGGCAAGTTAGAGTTAAGGTGTTGTCACATAATCCTCAACTCCTCCGTCTAGGCCAACTTCTAGCGAAGCCAAGGGGGGTAGTCTCTAAAGAAAATAATCTAAGGCTCAAAACGAAATTTAAGCAATTAGTGTTCTAGGAGTTTATTGCAAAATACAATATATGAAGTAAATCTATTCTAACAGCATATATCAATCAACCACCACAAGATACATAAAGAAATACTTGAAGGATACTTAAGATAACAAGATGCAAGTAAATTAGTAAATGCTTCAAGATAAAATATTAAATGATTGAGAAGTAAAAGTACTTGAAGCAAATGGCTTTGTAAAATGTGTAATGAGACCAGTGCCTTAAAAGTATCATGGGCAGTTGTTGTACGCGTGTTTTATTAAATTGTCTTTTGAAGGTAGATTAATGAGATTGTGAAAAGTAAAGCAAGCTAAACTAAGTTTGGCCTCTAAAGAGGTTATCCATTTAACTCAAAGATTTGTTGAGAACTTTCTGAAACGCAATGGTTTCACCAACAAGCCCACTAGAGGTGTCGGAGGTCTAACACTGAGGGGAACAAGCTCGAGGTATTCAGTGAAACTTCGCACACTCCCCCTAGGCGGTTCTTTAAGCCAAGCAATCTTCCTCTTTTGAGATTGTACTATTATTACTGCTCCACACTAACTAGCCCAACATGTATGAAACTTACTCCCAGAAGATCGAGGCAAGCTCGCAACTAGAAGGGTCAGGAACAACACTAGGAGTTGAGGGGAAATGTTTATTTTAAACAATAAATCAAAATACTGAAAAGGAAATGTTTTCTAATTACTAATTCTTCACTGACCAGCCTCTTGCGAGGAGCTGAGGAGACGGTTTATTTCCAACTTTGTAATTGCAGAAAGTAAAGTTGCATAAAAGGAAATCTAGTCTAGCAATTAAAGTATTACTTGCCAAATTGAAATCTAATCTATGTGATGATTGTAGTGCTTTGTGATGAATTAAAAGATTAACTTTAGCTTATGCTTAGGTGTGAAAAAAGGATCTAAGCTAAATTGCAGAAAATGAGACAATCACCAAAACATCGTTCCCCCTAGGGGGGATGAAGAGTGGGCGCTTGTAGCCCCACTGATTTTATTAATGAGATTACAAATATATTTTTTGGAATGACTTGTGACCATTCATTAGGGGGATCACAAGTGTTTACAAAGTTTTACAAATTTTTAATGAAGAAAGGGGTGCTCCCGGGGGTCCTGGATGCTCCAAATCCGCCAAATTTCGGCAGAGTATCCTCCTATCTGTTCGCAAAACTGCACAAAACAGCAAGCAAACAATGACAAAAGATGGCCGAAAACACTTTGGAAGTGTCTTTGGTTATTAGTATGGAAACCCAAAAATGACTAAGTAAAACTAATATAAAATGAGCAAAATGAACTAAGAAGAGCAAGCTAAAAAGCTTGTCTCCTTAGGGTCTTTGTTTGTTGTTTTAAAACAGCAATATAAAGAAACTTCTATTGCCAAATATAAAAGTGAAAGCGATTTAAAACAAGTTTACTTTTAACCTATAAAAATTTAAAAGTGAAAAGCTTGCTAAAAAGTAAAGTTTTTCAGATAGATCTAGCTTAGAATAATGAAATGAAAGTGTAATCTAGATCTAACTTTTCTTTTGCATGCTAGATTAGATAAATAAGGATTTGAAATATAACTTAGAACTAAATACTTGCATGCAAAATTAGTAACCAAAATAAATTTAGAGAAAATGTGAGAAAGGCAAGAAAGAGTATCGGATGGAAACCAATCTTGGGCTATGGGGTCTTCTTGATGCAATGTAGAGGGAAGTTGCTCCAATAGAAGAAAATTGAGGATGTTGGAGCCTCAAGCTAGAGCCCTCCACTCCTTCAATCCAAAGGCCCTGCAAACTTAGAACAACCCTGCAAATAACTTTGTCAGAGGTGGATGCATCCACTTCCTACATACAAAATCTAGAAAACAAGTCAATCAAGCTAGAAGAACATGTAATCATAGATCAATATATGTTAGAAATAACAAAATATAGAAATGCAAGCTAGCTTTCTAAGATCTTATTAATCAAGAACAAATGAACAAAGAAATTGCAAGAAATACACTTTACCATAACCTCAACACATCAAAATGGAACAATGTCATCCACACATTGGCACAAGACAACAAGAGTGACCTCCAAACTCTTCAAATCTTTATGCCACAATAGCTTGAGAGCATATTACAACAGCATAACTCTAGGTAGACCAATCGGATTACAATGGGAGAACTAGCTCCATTATATAGCAAAGGGGAAGGAGAGCTCCATGGAGGAGGGCGCACCAAGTGTAGAGGGAGGGTGCACCACTTGTGAGAGTGTGGGCAGCCAAGTGTAAGGAGTGGGCTGCCACATCTCTCTTCTCCCCAAAGAGTGACAAGTGTGAAGCAAAGGGGGAAGAGGAAGGCGCCACCTCTCAAGAGGTTGGCATCTCTCTTCAAGAGGGCACCACCTCTCCTCAAGAGGGGTGCACCTCCTCTTGGAGATCTCTCTTAAATCAAATAAACTTTAATTAAAAAACCTCTAAACTCAAACTCTATCTCAAAGATGCCTCCCTTTGATTGTCACATAGCCTTTTAGGCTTTATTTCACTAAAAACATGTTAAAACATGTTTCCGGCAACTTTGCTAAAATTTAGCATTTTTTAATTTTTACGTCTTTTTTGGCTTTTGAAAGTAAAATTGACTTTTTAGTGATTAAAATCACTAATTTCACCCACAAAAGTGGGTACTTAGGTAAAGTGGGTGCTCTAGGTTCAAAAATGAGCACTCCTAAGGCATATGATGCCTCATAGTACCACTTTTTAAATACAACTTCAAATTACAATTAAAAAAAATTGTTTTACGGGAAATTTTTTATTAACTAAAAAAATTAAAAAATTCTAAGGGGGACTTAGCACATTTCCATAAAACTCTAGGAGGATGTTTAGCATGGTAATATACATTAGACACTAGGCTTAGATGACCATGCTAAGGCGTAACCATGAGTATATACTCCAGCTTTGGAGAAATTGAATGAAAAAACTCGGAAATTATAAATTGCTTGGACAACAGAATATAATTAACAAGTAAAAAAAACACTCCAAAGTAACAACTCATGTCTAAGACCTTTTACAAAATTCATCATGCAACACCACTTATTACAATTCCCTGTAGGGTATGGAAATGTGGTAAAAAAGTTTAAAAAGGAGCCATAATGGTCGGCTGGACTTCTGAACTCTGAATTTTGAACAAGTGATTGTTCAATCTTTGGCTGCTCAATTGCAAGTCCATCCTAGTGCAACTTGGTGGATAACAGTATTGTTAATGTGTGTTATCCCACAAATTGTAGGTTGGGCAAATCCCAACCCAATCCATAACCATGGGACAATTGTGGGAGTATCTACCCACTATCACCTTAGATAGACACTCCCCTCACTTTAGTGATGATGAAAATCACCACAAGGGAGGAATCTCGGTGACCCTAGGGGGATTTAGACGGAAAGTGAGATAATGGAAGATGAAACCCCTATAGGTCAAAGTAAGAAGTGGAGAATGGTTTGGGTAAGAGTCTTGTGGGCAAGGGTAGGTTGTCGAACTGAAGTGTACCTGCAAAAGAGTATTATACATGCCCGAGACAAGACAAAATGGAGATATACAAGCCAAAATATCAAATGTAGAAGCAAGTGAAGTTTGCTGTCCTATATTGCAGCAGTAAACAAGAATATATACCAGTAAGTAAATGATAACAATAGCTGCAAAATGTATCACCAAAATCCTAGTAAAGATGCAAGAGACTAAGCTAGTAATTACTAGTTTAACTCAAGTGTAATGAAGCAAGACTTTAGTGATGTTAAATTAAATTAATAAAGTACTAAGGACAAGTGTTTCTCATCACTTAGGCGCCTAGAGGTGAGAAAGTGTCTGTAATGTCCCCATTTTGGGACATTATAACATTACAGAGTGTTATGCCTACCAGAGTAGCCAGATAGGGGTGACAGAGAGTTCGGGAGATATTGAGGGGTTTTATTGGGCCTGACTTGCATCGTTCATCATCAGGATCCATTCCGCACAGCTTGGCTTTGGTTCCGTTGCATTCCGACGATTTCCGTAATTTTGAGTTATTATGGGTCATATCTTAATTAAATTCACTAAGAAGATCATAATGGGCATATTACTTGGAGAAACCTCTTAGTGTAATAGCTCATCGGAATCGAGAAGAAGAGCATTACAGGATAAGATGATGAGAAGTGACTTTCAGTGGTCGTAGAAGCCATCAGGATGGATAAATCACTTTTTAGAGGTAAAATGGTTAATTAATTAATTAATTAAGTGATTTAATCGAGGAATAATAAAATAAAGTAAAAGTCACTTGGAGGGAAAAGGTCAACAACGAATTAGGGTTTCAGGAAGCTATAAAGGAAGGGTAAAGCAACCTAATTCATTGTGCATTGTTATGATTTGATGTTGAGAGTTCCCAGAGGAGGAAGAGAGTCGACTTTACTATTTTGTGGATTTCTAGAGGAAACCACCACCATTGATCGGTTTCGGTGTTGAGAGACACACCCTAGCCCATAGGAGATACCATCTAGGTATTTCACTGTGCTATTCAGAAGTATCCAGTGCAGAGTGCACAGCTCAGCCAGTGAGGGCGCAAGTCAGATTGAGGATTTGTGGAACTGCATGAGGTCCGAGCTCAGATTGTAGTTTCCTTCCGACCCAGTTGAGATCCAACTAGGGCGCTCAAATTGAGCCAGTTTCCATCAGATTCTGACGGTGGAATCTTGCAGGGCGCATCATCTAGCCATTTAGGGCGCAGCTCTTCCGATATGACATTTGAGGTTGCAGACGGAGCATTAGGGCAGATATGGGGAAACCCTTCTGACCCAGTTTCGCATTTGGTGAGACAATCGTTTTGAGTCCTATAGCAGCAGACTCCATTGGTGGAATCATTTGGGGCACATCTAGTGTCCCAAGAGGTGCGCAAACCCCCCAGGGGTCCAGATCCAGTGCCTCAGAGACCAGATCTGACATCCGACACTCATCCATTTCAGTCTAGAGGCCAGGGCACTTCTATTGGAGCAGTTTCTAGCTCATTCCGACGATCTATCTTTCCGGACGAGTTTTCCAGCTGGTAGCGGTTACCGTACCTTTTCGGAATCACATATTTTTGTCGATCTATCCGTGCATGCATCAGATCTGCCTTCATCTTCTGATCACGGGTATTTTTATGCTATTTGCTTGTATTCCAGTGACGATCCATGAGATCTAGCTGACGATTATACTCTATATTTCCAGTATGTTATTGTATTTCCATGCTTGAGTCGCATAATACATGTTATTGGGCAGTTGATGTTCTTTACTTCCGCATGCATCCTTTCTATACTGTTTAAACCATAAATACGCAACATGCACATACAATAACCATAAATATCTCAAACACACAACTGAAACGCATCCAGAAACCCCCAGTGTATCAAATCTACGAGATAGAACATTAGATCAGTAGCAAATATCTTGATCAGCGGGATCAGGGATATTTCAGTGTCCAATATGGTCCCTGGTGCATTAATTTCATGAGATATGAAATTAAATGAGACTTTGTGAAAGTGAAATGAAATGGGTGAGTAAAAAGTCATTTCATCCCAGCCATCCATCTAATCTATCCTCCACCGTTAGATTAGATGTCTCTTCACCTTTCCTCATGAGGTCGAATTAGGGAAAGGGCGCCCCATTCACTTGGTATTCCTCTTCATGCGATTTAGAGAGTGCAAGCAAAGAGAGAGCCGAGCTGAGAAAGAGCACAGCAAGTTGCAGCAAGTGTATCTGTGAGTTGCAGCTGAGTAACAGTGAGTTGCAGTAGTGTTACAGCGAGTAGCAGCAGGGTAACAGAAAGTAGCAGCAGAGTAACAGAGAGTTGCAGCAAGGAGAGAGCACAACAGCATAAAGAGGTCGTACAGTATGGATTCTGGGCAGTCCGTACCACTGTAAATTGGCACAGAAATCGAGATAAAGGACTGTACGATTTTCTGGGTGAGATTGGCACGAAAATCAATGCAGTATATAGTCTGTAATTTCTGTAAATTTATATCAGCAAGCTGACACGCATTTCAAGGCAGACCATACAGCATTTATTGCTGTGATAGCCGCTGTGTATGGATTTCTGAGCATAGAAATCGAGGAGATGTTGGCACAGTTTTCCAAGCTGGGTTTTGGGCACAAAAACTAAGATAAGTTTGTGTATTGAATTGTTGAAGATGACTGTTGTAAGAAATTCTTTCTCGGAACTCTGAAAATAATAAAAAGCCCCTCTCTCATTGGTTTTCCCCTTGTGGGTTTTTTCAAAGTCGAAGTTAGACCAAAAATCTCTGAGTATAAATTTTTTGGGTGTGTTTATATCTAAGTTTTTTGTTGTAGCAGACTTCATGTGTGTTCTGTTTGTGAGCATTTAATTTTCTGCTAACTAATTTGCTGCGTAAATTTGCAATGTGGGTTGGGCATTAAACTATTCATTGAGACTTGAAACCAGGTTGGGGTCTTAAATTTCTACAAGTGACAATAGAGAGTTGTTAGATAGTGTTTTCAGAGAATTATAATGAGAGCCAAGTGGCTATAGCAAACATTTGCTATAGCAAACATTTGCTACAGCAGCAAATTTCCACCATAAAAATCAGCAAGTAAACCATCAAAAAGTTATCCAATGAACGGTAGAACAATAATAGTGACTTCCAAGCAAATTTCAATGGTTGAAAAGTAAGTTAAAGAAAAAGTTTAAGTGTGTTTTGCTGCAGCCCTAATAGTTGTAGCTTTTATTTTATTACAACCAGAGAACTACCAAGCCAACCTAGATGCCTTAGTGGCTCAAGTAACCTTGTGACACTAAAAAAGATTCCAACTTAGATTTTACCAATGCAAATGATTTTATTTCTCCAATGCAAATTTAGATTAGTGCCTTGTCAATGGGTTATGGAGTCTTCTTGTATAAAATTAGGTCTACCACTTCTCTAGGGGTGTAAGCCCTTTTACTCCCTAGAGCAAGTAGATTTAACAAGGTAAGTCTAGGAGGGTGTAAGCCCTATTACTCCTCCTAGCAACCTTTGAAATAGCTTATTCAATCAACAATAATGATAAACTTGGTGGAGGGTGTATGCCCTTATACTCCTCCAAGGATTTTAGCCAATAACAACCTTGAAACAAGAAAGAAAAACCAACAATATGTAGAAATTTCTTACCAATTCCAAGAGACATGCAAGATAAACCCTTATCTACCAAGATAATTTCATCACAATAGCAAAAGATAAGCCTCCAAAAGATAGTGCACAACTTAGCTCCACTAGACGAGTATTAACTATAGCATTTAAGAGAGAGAGATTAAGTTTTCCCAAGAGGGACGAAAATTTCAGCCAAGTAGCTCTTCTCAAGTGAGAGAGTTATGATAAGAATGAAATGAATTTGGTCTTTATTTATACAAGACCTCTAAAAAGTGTGTGTACACATAATATTAGGGTAAACCACAAAACAAGGGGGTCGACCTGCAAAGACAAATGAGTGCACCCTCCAAGGGTCTCAAGTCAAATGTGTCATGGAAAGTAAAATCACATTTAATACAAGAGCCACCTAAACATGTGCATCAAAACTACCTTATCAAATTAAACAAGTGCTCAAAGACCCTATGCAACTTGCCAAGTTTAGGTATGGGAGGGTTGTCAAGGTGACCTATTGGATGAGTCATTCCTCGAGTCAAGGGGTGTTTCCTAGGTGGACCCTCTCTAAGCCATGTAAGGAAGATGGAATGGATGGGGGTAAGACTTTTGGGCATGGGGTTCATGACATACAAGGGTTCATGTTGCCTCATTTATGGGTGCCTTTGTAGAGGGTGTGTTGCACCTTCATTTTCAATGCATCATTTTTCCAAGCCCATTTATTTGCCAGTAATTAATTAAAGTCCAGAAAAATTGGGTACAGTGAATAGGTAACATAAGACTTGAAAGAAGTACCACAATGTCACTTGAAGCTAGAGGTACACAGAGTGCCATATGCATGGAAGGAAAGGGGCACCACATAAGTGTACACACCTCAACAAGCGGGACATGTATATAATGTGAAATTGTTTTCGCAGGTCTTTAATTCTTTTAAGAGAAACATTTCATTGTTCTCAAGACCTCTTTGAGCGAGCATCTAGAAGTTTATAATTTTGGATTTTATCTTTTGCCAGCTACATTCCCTCTAGGCCTTCAGCCCCTTCTTCCCATGAAATGAGATACAATCCCTTCTTGGGCCAGTACACCCGAAAATCCCAAGAGATGGGGGGAACGGAGAGGAAGAGGTGTGAAAAGTAACAAGTATGATTGGGAATGGTATGATGACTCATCAAGGAGACCTCCCAGTAGCACACCCATCCCCAAGGGTGACCACTTACTAGGGCACAATGTCAACCACCAAGGTGAAACAGGGCAAAGAGCATAATTTCCAAGCAGACGTTCTATAATCAAAAGTAGTTTTAAATGCAACATATTCAAATGCCTCAAGTATTAAAGTGACACTTACCTCAATCCCTGACTTGCACCTCATGGAGCAAGACCCACTATCTTCCGGAAACAGGCTAATGTGGTGAATGCCATCATGATGAACCGGAGAATCTTGGTGGTGAAGTGGGTCTCCATCTGTGTAAGTGGATATCATGAGTCGATCTGTCCCTCGGCACTCCATGTCTGCAACCTGAGGGCCTTGAGGCAACCTGAGGGCCTTGAGACATCATCTCTTTAGTTATCCCTAGAAATGGGGGATAACAATGTGGACTTACCTTAACAGTGCTAGAAGAAAGAAAAGATCAACATGAGAATGGCACTCTATAGAATAATTTGACGTTTCCATCTTGCATGGACATATCAAAGGCAGCAAGACAGTAGTGTACATGTAACCTATCAAAAAAATTCCTATTGAGAGTTTTAAAAGAAATTGAAAGATGTTCAGATTATGGCTTTCCTCCTTTGAAGTAATGAAAAGGGGCCATGGTCTTTTTTCCGAAAGTTCATCCTTTAAGCTCAAAAGAAGCATTACAACTGTCCCAAGATGTTGGAGACCACAAGCAGCCCACTTACATGGGACGAACAGCCCTCAAGTGGTGAACCACTGATCCGTATACAGTGGGCCTATG
The DNA here is from genome assembly GCA_009831015.1 of Picea engelmannii. Taxonomy (NCBI): domain Eukaryota; kingdom Viridiplantae; phylum Streptophyta; class Pinopsida; order Pinales; family Pinaceae; genus Picea; species Picea engelmannii. The sequence continues at coordinate 916,211 of ML781342.1, read as the reverse complement.
GCCTGTCCATCTCGTCAACACAGATGCTTACCGTGGAATAAATTGTAATGTCTCTGCAATTTATAAACTGGCTGAGATTATGCTTCTTCCTTATGGATTCAATACCAAAAAGGAGATCTCTGTTTCTTATCTGGTTTCAATGTTCAGACTGTTTGGTTTGTTTCCTCGAGGTGCCAAGGCCAATGCCAAAACAATGGAGAACAAATGCTCTACAGCTCTGATATGCCAACATTCACCATATCTCTGCATTCAAGATATATCTGTTCAAGCAATACTCAAGATACCAAATACTTCGTTCTTCAACCCAGCTATCATATGGAGCTGCCCATTCCCAACACATCCAGTCAATAACAAGAGTAAAAGGATTCTCTTTTCACAGCATTTACCTCCGTCACCAATGCAATGTCTGTTTTTATGGCTATATGTTGATGGCTGAACGTAACTAACCACTCACACAGTATTGAGGGTGAATCCCTCGACTCTGGAATGGTTATATGGAGCTGGAACAGCACAAAAGGAGGCTGTAGGGTAAGGAAGCCTTGATTTCTGTATATTGCAAACCCAGCACTGTGTTCATACCCCATCTGCCCAAACATTATGCTTTTTTAGTAATGCATAACACTCTTCTTGCCATTGTTTTCACAACCAGAAGCAAACATTAACTATATATATATATATATATATATATATCCAATTGTTTATATGTGGATCGCTCTGCAGATAGATGCCAATGCTCTTGGCTGGAGTGAGTCAAAGGGTGGCTGAAGGAACCTCCACGCAGTGCTCTAGCATACATGGTGGCAGCAGGGCACCAATCAACGTTAAATTAAACATAAATCTGAGTCTATGACCATCAACAGGCTGTAATACATAACCCACACAGCATTCAAACTCGTTCCTTATGCCAATGCTCTAAACAGAGAGAAATCAAGTTGTGGATAATCTACCAATGCACACAGGATTGGAGAATGTATGCAATGGCGGTAAATGTTCACCAGCAACTCAGTTAAGAAAGAAATTGAGCTGAATGTGTTGTGTAGCGAATTAATGAAATGCACCGACCATATTTTAACCCAGTGATCAAACGAATTGGTGATTGGGTTTAACTAACAACAGAGCTAGGGAATCGTTGCAGTTCTAGGACAGTGCTTGTGGTTTACACAGTGCCCAAACAACAGATTTAAACCCAAAGAAAAATGAGTCAGACATAAACTCAATCACACAGTAATGAATCACACCATAACAACAAAGATTTTACCCTAGAAACCCAAACAGGAAAACAAGCATTGAATTGCTTTGCTCAGCCTTATTTTCTCAGCAATTGCAGAATTACAATGGTGTTTTGGCTCTCTGGAGCTTTATAGATTACAATCTCAGAAATCTTCTCAGAGACACTTCTCTTCTCCACCAAAGAACCCCTTCTTCAACACTATGCAGAGGTTTATACGCTGAATTAGCTTGCTGGGAGCAAGCTGAAAGGCCAAGCATCCCCAACTCTTCAGCTTCCTAACTCCAGCACTCTTCCTCCTTTGGCTTTTGCTGGCACCATTCCGGTTCATGGTTTCTTTATCATTCGGTTTTTTCTTTTAATTTTTTAATACTTTAATTATTTTATGCTTTCCTTGGCTATGCAGCACTTTGGAGGCAAGCATGGGGCCCTTCACACTGTCAACTACTTCCTTTGGCCTCATCATCAACCTCGTAGCCTCGAGCCTCTATTCCTAGCCAACCTTCTGATCTTGTCGAGTTTTCCTTCATTGCTTAGCCATTAAAAACATTTGACTTTTGTTTGGATCTGGTTTTGGATCAACCACTAAATACCAGTACTTTGGCTTTGGCCAAAATGCTGCAACAGGGATTACTCTTCCATCAAAATCACCTAGGACTTGCACCCAATGTTAATAGAACCAGAAACTGGACCGGACTGGTCAACCCCAAAAATGTGAAAATGGACCGGACCGGAAAAAAAAGCGGTCGACCAAAAACTACATAAAATATTCAAATTTTGAAAAAAAACATATATATTCAAGTGCATCCATATGAATCCAAACCATTTATACACAAATATGCAAAGTTTCTCATTTATATAGCAAGAGTGCATATAACCAAAATAGCACCAAGTGCAATCCATCTCTTAACCAAAATACATCAACAAAGAGACTCTAAATGCCCTCTAGAGTCCAAAAAAACCATGCTACAACAAATAACTACATATCATCAAAATCATTACCTATATTAGGATCCTCATCATCAGTGTCACCCTCTAAGCATTAAAATAAGATAGAAAAAGCTTAACATGCCTAATACGTGAATTTACTTGAGTGAAGGGTACATTTTTAATAGGGTCATGACAAAAGAGTTCAACAATCAATGCCACCAACATCAAGGTACATAGAGGGTTTGGTGCTCTTGATTAAATTCTAGTTCCATACCCTCATACATGATACAATCCAGCGGAAATGTTGCAATCCTGATTCCTGCCAATCTTGAAATCCTGAAATTCGTTAAGTCTGATGAATTTTGAATGGGACCTAAAGGAGAATGTCACTTTTATTTTAAGAATTTAATATTACCATTAATTACTAGGTTTGAGTAGGCCCCAGGGTTAGGTAATAGGCCCTAGGGTTAGTTAGTAGGCCATAGGGTTAGTTAGTAGGCCCCCCTCTATTAAACAATTCATTTTTTTTTAAATTGACATTTGCGGGTCTTAGATGCACCATATGAAACCAGCCGGTTCGGTATCAAACAGGCCAAAAATGGTTCGGTGCTGCTGGTCCGACCGGTTTTGCCCCAAAACCGGTCAGTCCGGCCAGTTCTGAGTCCTGACCGGTCCAGAACGGTTTTAATACAACTGCTTGCAGCTAGCCACAACTATTTATTCATGCCTGTAGGAGATGATCGAGGATTCACAACTGAACCACAACCCTGTTGACAGGCCATTGTTAGTTTGGAAAGCCCGAGTTCCAGGCAACCTGCCCAAGGTCAGGCCCATATGAATGAAACCAGTCCAACATCATATATGCAAGTTTGCAAGCTGGTCACTATCAATTTCTGGCCATTGGCCATAGCTCAACCCAATGAATCTCATCTTCTAGATTATACCAATGGATTCCATTCTAGAACACAACATATGAATCTCTAATTCATAATTTTATGAAATTAAATGCAGTGACCGTAGTCTTGGCAATAGCATTCCAAAAGCACAGCCTAAAACTTATCATGAGTAATTCATCATGAAAATAAGTCTCAATTGTACACCTAAGGCATGTTAAACACAATAAACAAGCATTATAACTTGGTATTGTTTTTGCAGAATCCTTGTACCTTCCCCTAGTAGTTGCTCGTCCTCAGTCCCAATCAGAAGGAACTTAATCAGCTCAGTCCCGGTCAGATTGATTGATTCTAGCTAGTTATGTATCAAAATCTGTCCCAATGGTTATGGATGCTTTCTTTCTCTAGAAGTTGCTCGTCCTTGCTCATAGTTGCTCGTCCAAGGAGATGACTCGGTTCGATACACATCAAACACTTGAAAACATTGCAAATACACCCATTTTAACTTGTGCTACTAGACTTCTATAGAACACTCGCATGCCAGTTATGAATAAGTCCTCCTTGAGGGCCTTTTACCATTGGCCAACCCCAAGGACTCAACCTTGGGATCTTTTACCATAAACGAACCTCAAGGCCATGAGTCAAATGACGAACCAAATCTGGTAATATGCCTCTGATGCAATATTACAATAAATAGGAGCAAGCGGGCTCCATAATCAAATAAAAGTGAGCAGCCCCTCTCAAGGTCTCAAGTAAGCGCACTTTGACCCAGCAACATAATGATAATGTCAACCCCTATAAATAGAATTTCAGATATATGAAGACCCTCCCAAAGCGAGACAGCCATCTCTAATGTTTCAAAGTCTAACATCTGAATTCATCCAAACTTCAAGCCCCTGATGAATTTGAAAATTTCACATCCAACATCTCTTCATGGAAAAAATATAACAGTTTACCAAAAACCATGTCTATACAATGACTGAAAGCAATCTGCAAAATTACCCACATGATATTGATTGGTAGATAACTGTGCATTGTTACCATTGATCATTCTAAAAAACACATATATAATGGATGTACAGTACTATCATACATGCAAGTTTGCAAGCTGGTCACTATCAATTTCTGGTCATTGGCCATAGCTCAACCCAGTGAATCTCATCTTATAGATTATACCAATAGATTCCATTCTAGAACACAACATATGAATCTCTAATTCATAATTTTATGAAATTAAATGCAGTGACCCTAGTCTTGGGAATAACATTCCAAAAGCACAGCGTAAAACTTATTATGAGTAATTCAGCATGAAAATAAGTCTCAATTGTACACCCAAGGCATGCTAAACACAATACTACGAGCATTGTAACTTGGGTTTTGTTTTTGCAGAATCCTTGTACCTTCCTCTCATAGTTGCTCTTCCTCGGTCCCAGTCAGAAGGAACTCAATCAGCTCAATCCCAGTCAAATTGATTGAATCTAGCTAGTTATGTATCAAAATATGTCCCAATGGTTATGAATGCTTTCTTTCTCTAGAAGTTGTTCGTCCAAGGAGATGACTCGGTTCAATACACATCAAACACTTGGAAAACATTGCAAATACACCGATTTTAACTTGTACTACTAGACTTCTATAGCACACTCGCATGCCAGTTATGAGTAAGTCCTCCTTGAGGGCCCTTTACCATTGGCCAACCCCCAAGGGCTCAACCTTGGGATCTTTTACCATAAACGAACCTCAAGACATGAGTCAAATCACGAACCAAATTTGGTAATATGCCTCTGATGCAATATTACAATAAATAGGAGCAACCAGGCTCCATAATCAAATAAAAGTGAGCAACCCTTCTCAAGGTCTCAAGTAAGTGCACTTTGACCCAGCAATATAATGATAATGTCAACCCCTATAAATAGAATTTCAGATATATGGAGACCCTCCCAAGGCGAGATAGACATATCTAATGTTTCAAAGTCTAACATCTGAATTCATCCAAACTTCAAGCCCCTGATGAATTTGAAAATTTCACATCCAACATCTCTTCATGGGAAAAATCTAACAGTTTACCGAAAAACATGTCTATACAATGACTGAAAGCAATCTGCAAAATTACCCACGTGATATCGATTGGTAGATAACTGTGCATTGTTACCATTGATCATTCTAAAAAACATATATATAATGGATGTACAGTACTATCATACATGCAAGTTTGCAAGCTGGTCACTATCAATTTCTGGCTATTGGCCATAGCTCAACCCAGTGTATCTCATCTTCTAGATTATACCAATAGATTCCATTCTAGAACACAACATATGAATCTCTAATTCATAATTTTATGAAATTAAGTGCAATGACCCTAGTCTTGGCATTAACATTCCAAAAGCACAGCCTAAAACTTATTATGACTAATTCAGCATGAAAATAAGTCTCAATTGTACACCCAAGGCATGTTAAACACAATACTACGAGCATTATAACTTGGGTCTTGTTTTTGCAGAATCTTGTACCTTCCTCTCATAGTTGCTCGTCCTCAGTCCCAGTCAGAAGGAACTCAATCAGCGCAATCCCAGTCAAATTGATTGATTCTAGCTAGTTATGTATCAAAATATGTCCCAATGGTTATGGATGCTTTCTTTCTCTAGAAGTTGCTCGTCCTTGCTCATAGTTGCTCGTCTAAGGAGATGACTCGATTCAATACACATCAAACACATGGAAAACATTGCAAATACACCCATTTTAACTTGTGCTACTAGACTTCTATAGCACGCTCGCATGCCAGTTATGAGTAAGTCCTCCTTGAAGGGCCTTTTACCATTAGCCAACCCCAAGGGCTCAACCTTGGGATCTTTTACCATAAACGAACGTCAAGGCCATAAGTCAAATCACGAACCAAATCTGGTAATATGCCTCTGATGTAATATTACAATAAATAGGAGCAACCAGGCTCCATAATCAAATAAAAGTGAGCAACCCCTCTCAAGATCTCAAGTAAGAGCACTTTGACCCAGCAACATAATGATAATGTCAACCCCTATAAATAGAGTTTCTCAGATATATGAAGACCCTCCCAAGGCAGGCGAGACAGACATCTCTAATGTTTCAAAGTCTAACATCTGAATTCATCCAAACTTCAAGCCCCTGAAGAATTTGAAAATTTCACATCCAACATCTCTTCATGTGAAAAATCTAACAGTTTACCGAAAACCATGTCTATACAATGACTAAAGGCAATCTGCAAAATTACCCACGTGATATTGATTGGTAGATAACTGTGTATTGTTACCATTGATCATTCTATAAAAACACATATATAATGGATGTACAGTACTATCGATAAATAGAACAGTTTGATAGTTTTCTCTGTTTTATAATATCGTATGATTACAGTCAAAGAAATTACTACTGACCTGATTGAATCTCTGAGTACTGCTCAATCAATCAAAAGACGAAGAACCCAAAAATGCTTAGAAGTAAAAGAGATCGAAAAAACTGTAAAAAAACTGTGGTCAAAGGTATCCACGACCCGCACAGACAGGCTGTATGGGGGCATTCCTGTAATTTGAGGATCATGTGAAACCATGAATTAATATAAACTTAATCTCGTCAACTAAATCATGTAAGTGGAGATTACATAAGTCAAGGGATATGAAGAATCTACATAAACAGAGGGAAGTCGCCCGGAAATAAAACAGAGGGATATTGCCGGGAAATAAAAATTAAATAAATTAGACCATTTCCAACTCCCAAGAAATAGAAAATGCTACAATGCCCCGTTTTGGTGCCACTGTCCACGCTTAATTTTTATTGTAATATAATAAGAAAATGATGTAAATAAGATAAGGATTCAAAGGAAAATGTGAGCGTCATGCGCGATCATTTTTCATATCGTTGATGAAGACGGCCTTTCTTTTCTGTTTGGATTTCATTGCTTTGTTTGGAGTTATCCGCTGGTTTCTTGTTAGGTGGACTCAATCTTATATGCCACATCGTTGCAAAACGTCTTTATATGTGGATAACAATAAAGATTAAAGCGTGTACTTATTATTTTTCTCATCATTACAATAATTTAATTATAAATGTAATTATTAGGGAGGAATAATGAATATTAAGGAAATCTCTTAGATGGGGTGATATCTAATGGTCACGTTCACCATGCAACCTTGCACATCAACCACCCCCTCTCTCCTAGGGCAGCGGCCTGGTGGCGTTCATTTACTTCACCTGTGATCGCCTCTACAAGTGCACATGAAATCGTCCTCCTTCTTGTACGTCGCTCATGTGACACCGATGGCTCCTCAGCTCCCTCTGTAGGTTAACCTTGTCACTCTCCTTTGGTAGATGGCTCATTACGCTCTTTCCTCGGCCCTGCGAGCTCTTCATTCCAGGTTCAATCTCCTCTTTTGCCCCAAGCACCCTCCCTTGGACTCGCGCACCTGTTGCACCCCCTATCTCCCTCTGTGTGATCCACATTGCAATCATCTTATGCCTAGAACGCGAGGTCGCTCGCTCAGAGCCAGTGCGCGCTCAACTCAAAGTGGATGCACTCCTTTCACTTCTCATCCATGTTGCACATGTCCCTACCACAACAAAATGGCCCATTGCTCCTCTCCTCCTACGAATGAAGCCACTAATCAAAAACCACCCTCTGCTCCACCCATGACTTCCACCACAGGTCCGCTTCCCCCCAATCCAGACGCAACCTCCGATTTTGCCCCCACGCCTCTGCCTCACCCTGTCTTCATTGATGTTCAGAGGAAAACTATTCTAGCACTGTGTCGGGACAATGCAGAAATGAAATTCCGTCAGGAGCTGATGGAGAAGCGTCCGGACTTGCTTCTGGATTCGAGAGCACAAGACCCAACTCAGCACCGCACCACAAAGGAGTTGCTATAGGCAACAATGGAGCCAAAATGGTCAGACGTGTTCGTGCATGCTTTCCCCTACAGCGATACCAGCAAGTAATTTTCATGGCTTGTTATTTTTTGTTCCTCATAGTCTTTGTTTGGCCTACCAAGCCACAGAGCTATCTTTTATGCTTCAGTAATAGGCTTAGCTTAGTTATTTTGACTGTTCATCATGACAGTTTGTTAGATAGTAATTGTTATAACAAAATTTTATGGGATTTTATCTTTGGTGGTGGGGTTGGTTTCCTTTCATGGCAGCCTTAGCACCAATTTCCTAGACACTATATGTAAATTTTGATCTTGAAAGATAATACAATTTCTAACTTAAAAAAAAAAACGAACATTAAGGAAATCTTAAACATCCAAATATTTATTAAAAACTTTAATTTTTAATATATCTAATTTAATTATAAATGTAATTATTATATAGAGAGTGGTGAGATGATAATAATAAAAAATAATGAGAGTAGGGGAGATATTGTCACTTAACGTTATATTTAAAAAATAATATAAAATAAAAAGTTTAATTGTGACCTCACTGTTTATTAAAAAGTTCAACTTTTAATATATATATATATATATATATATATATATATATATATATATATATAATGTAATTGTTATATAGAGAGTGGTGAGATGATAATAATAAAAAATAATGAGTAGGGGGAGATGTTGTAACCTAACATTATATTTAAAAAATAATAATGGAGTATGAGTAGATGTTGTCAACAAATAAAATTAAATTAAAATTAAAACACTAATGATAAAAAAAAATTACACCTTATGAAATTCGATCCCTCTCAATGCTTGATAAATCCAGGTTTAAGATGGATCTATGCTCCTGTTGACGCTTGAAGGACTGAAACAGCAACCTCACGGAGATACAAATCCCCTTGCGTTTTTAAAGAGGTGGTACTCCTCTTTGTTTTGAGATTTTCTTGGAACTCTAGATTTTTAGAATATAGAACTTTGCATGAGTTTGTCATGATAATCAAAGAAATATAAAGATTGCAAGAAAAAATAACAAGAAAGAAAATGTTTTGTTTTTTAAAGAGAGTTCCTGAGAAATTACCAGGAACCGCATACTTCATATACTTGAAAAAGATAGACAAAATTTCCTCACATCCATAATAGTTAAACTAAAGATCTATGATCACATAAAATAAAAGAAGATCGCATGCATGCATAAGAGAACTTTAATAGAGTAAAAACATGGGGAGCTCAAATAAAGATAACTATAGATCAATCTCAAATACTTTATACTCAAAATTCAGAGTTACAAAGTACAGTCAAAACTGATCCCGAAATAGTTCTCTTGGGATTTCTGAAAAAATATATTGTTTGTTATAGAGCCTTGAAATTTAAATGTGTTTGTCCTAAAGACTGGGATTGGGGCTCTCGTGGACCATAAAGAAAATATGAACAAAAAGTAAGTTGTAGAAGGAGGATGGTGGGCGATGACAAAGTAGCAAGACCTGGAAAGAAGACAGGGAGAAGTTATCAGATTTCGGTTAAACCTTTCTAGTCAAAGAAGAGTAGTAACTGGATGAAAAACTGATAAAGAAAGCAAAATATGATCAGCGTGAACTTACTATGATGGTCTCTCATGTCTTCACTTGCTTGTTGTTGTCCTTTTATTGTCTTCATTGACGGTTATAAGAACCATCTCAACTGTTTCTTGCCCTTCTTTGGTTAATTTGTCAATTTCCTTTTTGAACCAATCTTCAATATAACTTTTCATTGGTGCGACGTTTATTTCATGCCGGATTTTAATGTTGAATAACTCACCTTCCAAGTCTCTTAAGTCAAGGGAAATACCATGTATTGCTTCCTCTATATCTTGATTTTTCACGGAATAATTAACTAACCAATTGTCTATTTCATCTTCATTATATTCGAGTATGCCATCAAAAATTTCAACTGATAACCCTTTGAATATCTCAACTTGTTCGTCAAATTGTTGCTTTGTTAGAAACATTGAGTTGAGAATTAATTTAGAGTCTTGTACCTCGTTAGTACCTCCTGCTAGATCTATATCTGTGAGTCTCTTGATTAGTTCTTCTCTTTTGAAGGTAAGTGTTGGCTCTGGGAGCTTCAACATCTTGCGAAAAAATTGCGGTGAAAGGGAAATGGGGGAATGATCTTGGAGTTGTATAATTCTCTAGCTCGACACGTACTTCTCAACGCACCATGCAACAAGTTCTTTGCAGTTAAATACCTCAGGAACACACCCTGCGCGAGCAATTCTGGATGCCCAGATTACATCTTTTTGTGCAAGAGGAGATGAGTTATATGAATATGCTTTGGACCACTGAAATTTTTTGTCTTCGTGACCAAAAATATTCAAAGCATCTCCATAGAATTGTTGTCTAGTTGTTGTTGCTATTAGGTTGACAAGTGTTATTTTCAGTTGAATAATAACTTGAAATAAATCTTTTGGAGAGATGACAATAATATAATCCTTTGGCAAATGGTGAATTAATGCAATTTAATGAATAATCTCCTCAAGTTTTTCGCCATTAATGACAATCTCTTCAAATCCTACACAATTGGTTGTTGGCATTAAACAACATTCAATGCATATTGGAAAAAACACGAGAATGGCGAGGACGGATGAGAGTAGTTTTGAATATGAATTTTTTCACGAACTCGCTAACCCGCGGTTATGGATGATTAAAAATATGTTAAGTGTGGAAAGGCGGTCAGTCAGACTTGCATGTAGAAGGGATAAAATACTTTAGGGGCTCGACACCCGCGACAAATCTGATGGTCCAAAATGTAGATCACAGAACTTTCGGTACAAAGTGAAGATCACGAAACTTAGAGGATGAAGGCTTGAACTCGCGAAGTTTAAAAAAGTTTAAGTATAATACAGTAGGGCGGTCGGTCGAACTAGTGACATAGGAAAATGGATGGAGATGAAGGTCCGCCAACCTGCGAACCCGATGAGGAGATGAAGGAAGAGTCCCAAAAATGTCCAAGTGTAGAGACTAGTGGAGCATATGGAGAAGAGTGGTGAAAAGAGAAAAATAGTTAAGTGTGGAGATGGAAGGTGAGGGAGATAAGTGATGAGAGTACTTTACAATTAGAAAATGGAGAGGAGAACATGATACTTAGAAGAATTCTTCATAATCTCTCATTTGGACCTTTAGACCAAATCTTGAATAACTTAGACATGCGGAAATGAATTTTTTATCCGAAAAGTGCATGATGAAGCTGAGACTGAGGGCTGCCGAGTGAACTTATAAAAGTTCAAAAAATGTCTTCTTTTTATATCAAGGCTTTTATGAATCCAAGAGCAGAAAAATATAGATGACCAAATTTTGGTCAACAACTGGCTCCAACTATGGGACAGTGACCCCATGTGGGTTACTGAGAACACCGGAATATCAAGACCAAATGTCTTCTCCATTGGTCTATGGAATCATCTTCAAAATGAATTCTTATAATTCTTCTTCTTTCATGGAGTTATCTTCAAATTTTAACATCCACTTAGCAATTGTTTTATTGCGAAATTTTTTTTACTAAAGAAATACATTATGTACATTCATGATCTACCTAGCCTAACTTACTTGAAAGAAAGAGGAACTTTAGGTATAGGCAGATTTCCAATGGAGCCATTCAAGCATTAATCTTATTTGTGGAATGAACTCCAAAATTCTGAGATATGTTGGGAATTGTACCAATGAGTCAGGGGCACTCTCAACGTGTAGTGGAGAAAAATTATACCAGGTATGATGAAGATTTGATTGCATTGTTTGGCCAATAATGCTCTGGAACCATAATTCAATCAAATCAATTCTTGGCTAAGGAGTTTTCGACATAATCATGCATTCATCATTTTCTTTGTTTGCAACCACTTCCAAGGTTCTTGATTTATCAAAAATCTCTTGAAAAGATTCTTCTTTCTTGTAAGGGTGATCTTGTTCATCATTCTCCTCAAGATTCATTTCTTCCATTAATTCTTCTTGCTGCAAGTTCTCTTGTGATGTTTCATCATCTATCAAAACGTTGGAATCTTCATGTGTATTTGATGGAGGCTCCTCAATTTCATTTTCAAATTTGTTGTTCAAAATGTCTTCATATGGAGTATATAGGAGACTGGAATTTTCTTCTTTTTCCACATTCAAGATTGTTGTTTCATTCGCGATGTCTTAGCAATGTTCTTCTTCTATTAAATGACTATCTTCGTTGTTCTCAAAATTGTTTTCTTCCACCAATTCTTCTTTATTTAGGCTGAATTCTTCTTGCATAGTTGGTGGAGACTCTTTAATTTCTTCCTCATATGGAGTATATGAGATGTCAATATCCTTTTCTCGGTCTTTGTAATTCTTGCCTTCATTCTCAGCAACAAGATTTGATTCAGAAAATTCTTGTAGTGTTTCATGATATTCTTCTTATGAATCATTCATTTCATCTTTTTGTGTCCATGTGGGAGAGGGTGGGTGGGCAACAACATTTAAAACATTAGCAAAAACGTATGAATGCACCTTTGGGATGAACTTTTCTGCAAATGAATCTTCTAACACATCCCAGCTAATAATGGAATAAGGCATTAATGAAATATACCATTCAAGAGCATCCTTTGGCAAATGGTGAATCAATGCAATTTAATGAATAATCTCCTCGAGTCTTTCGCCATTAATGACAATCTCTTTGAAGCATGTACAATTAGTTGTTGGCATTAAACAACATTCAATGCATATTGGAAAAAGCACGAGAATGGCGGGGACGGACGAGAGTAGTTTTGATATGAAGTTTTTCACAAACCCGCCAACCCACGGTTATGGATGATCAAAAATATGTTAAGTGTAGAAAGGTGGTCGATCAGACTTGCATGTAGAAGGGATAAAATACTTTAGGGTTTCGGTACCCGCGACAAATATGATGGTCCAAAATGTAGATCACGGAACTTTGGGTGCAAAGTGGAGACTACAAAACTTGGAGGATGAAGGCTTGAACCCACGAAGTTTAAAAAAAAAGGTTAAGTATAATACAGTAGGGCGGTCGATCAGACTACTGACATAGGAAAATGGATGGAGATGAAGGTCCACCAACCTGCTAACCCACGAACTCAATGAGGAGATGAAGGAAGAGTCCCAAAAACGTCTAAGTGTAGAGACTAGTGCAGCATATGGATATGAGTGGTGAAAAGAGAAAAATGGTTAAGTGTGGAGATGGAAGGTGAGGGAGATAAGTGATGAGAGTACTTCACAAGTAGAAAATGGAGAGGAGAACATGGTACTTAGAAGAATTCTTCATAATCTTTCTTTCGGACCTTTAGACCAGATCTTGAATAACTTAGGCATGCGGAAACAAATTTCTTATCCAAAAAGTGCATGACAAAGCTGATACTGAGGGTTGCAGAGTGAACTTATAAAAGTTCAAAAATGTCTTCTTTTTATATCAAGGATTTTATGAATCCAAGAGCAGAAAAATATAGATGACCAAATTTTGGTCAACAACTGGCTCCAACTATGAGATAGTGACCCCATGTAGGTTATTGAGAACAATAGAATCTCAAGACCAATTGTCTTCTCCATTGGGCCATGGAGTCATCTTCAAAATGAATTCTTATAATTCTTCTTCTTTCATGGAGTTATCTTCAAATTTTAACATCCACTTAGCAATTGATTTATTGCGAAAAAACTTTGACTGAAGAAATAAACTATGTACATTCATGATCTACCTACCCTAGCTTACTTGAAAGAAAGAGTGTTACAAGGGAAAAACTCCCTATGGCCAAGGGTAAACCACAACAGACCGGTATGACTGCAGAAATCAACTCAATTCCAACATGTGTTATATAAACTAATTGGCAATACGAGGAAGAAGCCTACCTCGATCCAATCGTTTGATGTCGTTCCACCATTGAGCACTTTGACCCAAAGCTTTACACCTGCAAGAAGTTCTCAACAAACAAGCGATGCAAGTATATAGTGACAGTATATAAAATGATTTAGCACATCAAATAGCACAATCCATTAATAAACATTACAAACATGCCCATGGATAATAATCATATATTTGCAAGATATCGATAGGACGGGAAATGAGTATTTCTATTAATAATTGATCAACAGAAGTATCAACATTACAGACTTCCGTGTCGGCACGGTTCAAAACCAAGAAACCAAGTTCCTTCCAACTGGGTCTCCACCACTTCAATCCTCCACTAAAGGCAAGCTCATAGCAAAGAGATAATGAGATCCTCTTGACAATAAGGGAAGATCTTGGGGGTTGAACACTGTGTTCAGACTTGAGGGACAAAGGGATGCAGACTCAATATGAAGTAATTTCTCCAGAGTAACTTTGCTCTCAAAGTTGAATGCTTTCTCTCTCTTTTTCCATAGCTCGAAATTGTGCTCTTATAGCCTCCAGAATGCAACTGAAGGGCCGAGTCGAAACGTTTCTAGTATATGGAAGGCCAAAGATCAGAGTTCATTTGTCGTGACATGGAAACCCGACCTCATTTTGTATTTTTTGGCACAAATCCCGATATACACTAATTTTAGTGGAGCAGCAAGCGTATACACATCTTGCAAAGCAGTTAGGAAGCGTATATGTGGAAAAATATATAATTTTGGCTCTGGATTTATCAAAAAGGGGGTTGATAAGTCTGCACAGGGAAATGGAAAAAGGCCCTCTGTGCAAGATAGCAATGGTGAGGCAAATCTTGGTATAACAGATGCCCCCTAATGTGTGAGATCAGAGGAGTATTTGCGATGGCCGAAATACATTATAAATAACCCAGAAGTGGAGTGGTAGAGAACCAGCTGGTCGAACTCAATTGCTCATTACATTATGTACTGACTTTGTATACATGGCTACCAAAAATACAATGCAGATCCATGTGGAAAATATACCAACAAGTGTTCATGGCCATGAGTAGGCAAATATAAATGCAGTTACATGTCAATAGTTGTCATAGTCACGAACAAGGCCCAGTGAAACCAGTCCCAAAATCAATCTGAATATATCTGTATACTATGGAGTACAATCTAATCTCCCATGATCGCTGAAGTCAAATAGATATTGGTCCGATGAAAAGTAGCTCAAAAAAGTTGTGTCTACAAAGTGATGTCTTCAAGTCTTCAATACAATACGCCAATGGTGCAAGTCTACATCATGTGAATAAATGAGTTGAGGTCGAACACGATGAGACATCGTTTGATTACCGATCATTGAGGTATATCGTTAACAAACGCGAGACAACCTACCAATTATGAAAGTAGGTATCAAGGCACCAAGTACATATCTACAAATGTGAATAAAGGAGTCGGTGTCGAACACTTGAGAGATCCATTGATCAGGAGACATTGATGTATTCCCATCTGTCAATGGCGAGAGAGCCTGCCACTAATGACTGCAAACCTTAAGGTACTCATAAAACTCTAACTCTCGTATCCATAATGCATGAGCTGAAGTCAATGAAAAGAGACTCGCTGAAAGGAGAGCATTAAGGTATCTCTCATCAGTCAGCACGAGGAACAAAGCAGGAGCTTCATGATTTGGTGGAGATCGGACGAAGAACATGTTCATGAACCAACGACGTTGTGCGTCTTTCGCGTGTGCCAAATGCAAGTGGTACACGAAAAAGACCCTCTAAATAACAACTAGTGATGAAAATTGTTGACAAAGGCGAGGGAACCACCAATAAGGATAATGGCATCCAAGACACTGCACAAATCCCAAAGTGTGAATAGATGTCTTGCCGTCGAACACAAGGGAAACCACCCAGTCAACAACCCATGATGAAATGTCAATTGTTGGGTTCAAGGTGACCTACCAATGATGAAAGTAGGGCTAGGGTGCATCATAAGAGCAAAGTATCATGTGATTATGAGACAAACTGAGGGTATGGCCGACATGCGAAGTTAATATTTCTGAGGAGTGGCCGACACAGGTTGATGGACTTCCTTTGAACAAGAGCATGAGACATACGGTGGACTCTGGTAGCATAGACTTAATGATTTGATAATTAGATGCAGGAGGCATCCATAATGTTCTCTATAGTGGTTGGAAGATTAACCAGTCGATAGAGAAAATTCTGTAACGAGATCAGCTTCCTAAGGCCATGCTAAACCCAAAATTATGATGACGCAAGGACTCAATAACTTTGTGCTATGTTCAAAGGCGACACGACTGCTGCCAATTACAATATAGTACTCCATTCTCGCCCGTTTTTTTTTTGTTTTTTCATAACAAGTGAATGCTATGATACAGAGGAGGGAACGGATGTCGCAAGTAAGCAAAACTAGTTCCAGCAGTGGAACGTACATATGCTCAATGCAAGGAAATGCATGCGAGAGATGGACACTCAGGGTGATGTTCCCTCCAGGGTATAGGGTGTCAAATTGCGAAGCATATAGACAAGGCTCTGCTTGGTTGAGGATGCAAACTGCTTGGGCCATGGTTTATAATGCAAAGCGAGAACCGGCTAAAGGCTCAATACTGCAAGCAAGGGCATGAGATGCAATCACAATTTAACGCCAAAAAATGTCCTTTTTTATATTTTTAGTCTACTTGGTGTGAAAAAGGGGTAAACTTGTGCCAAATAGACGTCTTTTCAAATCCAATTTACGAGTGTGAAGAAGACAAGTTCGCTCGGCGATCTTTTCCATTTTTGATAGCGAGTCGGAAAAGAGCTTAACTAAGACTCATGATCTTTCAAATCCAATTTTAACGAGTGTGAAAGGGACAAATCACTCGACGATCTTTTCAATTTTTAGTAACGAGTCGGAAAAGAGATTAACTAAGACTCGTGTTTTTGGGAGTCTGTGGGTAATAAGGCCACGTGTGCATGAATGATAAATGAGGCTTATTATAAAGTCATGTATCGAATTCTAATGGACTCCTGGTCCTAAGGAAAAATCTCAGCATGGGCACCAAATGACAAAGAGGTTCTAACATTTGCTATATAAACTAATGTGCAATATGAGGAAGAAACCTACCTCGATCCAATCGTTTGATGTCGTTCCACCGTTGAGCACTTTGACCCAAAGCTTTACACCTACAAGAAGTTCTCAACAAACAAGCGAGACAAGTATATAGTGACAGTATATAAAATGAGTTAGCACATCAGATAGCACAATCCATTAATAAACATTACAAACATGCCCATGGATAATAATCATATATTTGCAAGATATCGATAGGACGAGAAAGGAGTATTTCTATTAATAATTGATCAACAGAAGTATCAACATTACAAACTTCCGTGTCGGCACGGTTCGAAACCAAGAAACCAAGTTCCTTCCAACTGGGTCTCCACCACTTCAATCCTCCACCAAAGGCAAGCTCGTAGCAAAGAGATAATGAGATCCTCTCGACAATGAGGGAAGAGCTTGGGGGTTGAACACTGTGTTTAGACTTGAGGGACAAAGGGATGCAAAATCGATATGAAGTAATTTCTCCAGAGTAACTTTGCTCTCAAAGTTGAATGCTTTCTCTCTCTTTTTCCATAGCTCGAAATTGTGCTCTTATAGCCTCCAGAATGCAACTGAAGGGCCGAGTCGGAACGTTTCCAATATATGGAAGGCCAAAGATCAGAGAACATTTTTCGTGACATGGAAACCCGACCTCATTTTGTATTTTCTGGCACAAATCTCGATATACGCGAGCTGTAGTGGAGTAGCAAGCGTATACGCATCTTGCAAAGCAGTTAGGAAGCGTATATGTGGAAAAATATATAATTTTGGCTTTGGATTTATCAAAAAGGGGGTTGATAAGTCTGCATAGGGAAATGGAAAAAGGCTCTTTGTGCAAGATATCAATGGTGAGGCAAATCTTGCTATAACAAAGAGGAACCTTAGTATAGGCAGATTTACAATGGAGCCATTCAAGCGTTGATCTGATTTGTGGAATGAACTCCAAAATTCTTAGATATGTTGGGACTTGTACCAATGAGTCAAGGGCACTCTCAACATGTACTGGAGAGAAATTATACTAGGTATGGTGAAGATTTGATTGCATTGTTTGGCCAACAATGCTCTGGAACCATAATTCAATAAAACCAATTCTTGGCTGAGGAGTTTTCGACATAATCATGCATTCATCATTTTCTTTATTTACAACCACTTCCAAGGTTCTTGATTTATCAAAAATCTATTGAAAATATTATTCTTTCTTGTAAGGGTGATCTTGTTCATCATTTTCCTCAAGATTTATTTCTTCCATCAATTCTTCTTGCTACAAGTTCTCTTATGATGTTTCATCATCTATCACAAGGTTGAAATCTTCCTGTGTATCTGATGAAGGCTCCTCAATTTCATTTTCAAATTTGTTGTTCGAAATCTCTTCATATGGAGTATATAGGAGACTGGAATTTTCTTCTTTTTCCACATTCAAGATTATTGTTTCATTGGCGATGTCTTGGCAATGTTCTTTTTCTATGCAATGGCTATCTTCTTTGTTCTAAAAGTTGTTTCCTTCCACAAATTCTTCTTTATTTTGGTTGAATTCTTCTTGCATATTTGGTGGAGACTCTTTAATTTCTTCCTCATATGGAGTATATGAGATGCAAATATCCTTTTATTGGTCTTTGGAATTCTTTCCTTCATTCTCAGCAACAAGATTTGATTCAGAAAAGTCTTGCAGTGTTTCACGGTATTCTTCTTCTGAATCATTCATTTCATCTTTTTGTGTCCATGTGGGAGAGGGTGGGTGAGCATCAACATTTAAAACATCGGCAAAAACATATGAATGCACCTTTGGGATGAAATTTTCTACAAATAAATCTTCCAACACATCCCAACTAGTAATGGAGTTATGCAGTAATGAACTATACCATTCAAGAGCATCCTCTCATAGAGTTTGTAGGAATAATCTACATGTAACATTGTCTTCAGTGAGGTTGAAATCATAACATGTACCTTTAAAATTAATCATGTGTTGCTCTGCATCTTCTGAAGCATCCCCAAAGAATGTAGAAAAACATTCAATAGGAATATTGGGCATTTGAAAATCTATTTCTGGTAGATTTAAAGGGGTATTATGAAATCACCTTCTTCTTTTAGTATTTCTCCCTTTTGTCAAGTCTTGCAAAGCCATTGATGGGCTTGATGAAGAATATAAAGAAGCATTATGACATGAATGAAACCCTTCATTTTGAATTTTTTCAATGGAGTTGCCAGGGAGTTTCTTTGGTGCTTCTCGTTTCTTTTTGAAATTACAAAAAAAGCGAGCCATGCTTAAAATAAGAAATAATTTTCTTGAACCTTATTCTCGAAACTTTGAGCCATGGAGATTTCTGGTTCCTCAAATATCTTGAAAACAAATCGTTCCCCAGTATGATCGACAAAAATGTTGACAGTTGAATCCATCGGGACTAAAACGACAACCTCACGGGGATACAAATCCCCTCCATTTTTATAGAGGTGGCACTCCTCTTTGTTTTAAGATTTTTTTGGAACTCTAAATTTTTAGAATATAGGACTTTGCAGGAGTCCTTTGTGATAATCAAAGAAATATAAATATTGCAAGAAAAAATAACAAGAAAGAAAATGTTTTGTTTTTTAAAGAGAGTTCTTGAGAAATGACCAGGAACCACACACTTCATATACTTGAAAAAGATAGACAAAATTTCCTCACATCCATAATAGTTAAACTAAAGATTTTTTATCACATAAAATAAAAGAAGATGTTTTGCATGCATGAGAAAAATTTAGTAGTGTAAAAACATGGGGAGCTCAAATAAAGATAATGATAGATCAATCTCAAATACTTTATACTCAAAACTCGGAGTTACAAAGTACAGTTAAAACTAATCCCGAAATAGTTCTCTTGGGATTTCTGGAAAATACATAGTTTGCTACAAAGCCTTGAAATTTAAATGTGTTTGTCCTCGGGAGTGGGATTGGGGCTCCCGCGGACCATAAAGCAAATATGAACAAGAAGTAAGTTGTAGAAGGAGGATGGTGGGTGATGACATAGTAGCAAGACTTGGAAATAAGACAGGGAGAAGTTATCAGATTTTGGTTAAACCTTTCTAGTTAAAGAAACGAAGTAACTAGATGAAAAATTGATAAAGAAAACAATATATGATCAACATGAACTTACTATGATGGTCTCTCCTATCTTCACTTGCTTGTTGTTGTCCTTTTATTGTCTTCATTGACGATTATAGGAACCGTCTCAACTGTTTCTTGCCCTTCTTTGGTTAATTTGTCGATTGCCTTTCTAAATCAATCTTCAATATAACTTTTCGTTGGTGTGACGTTTATTTCATGCCAGATTTTAATGTTGCATAACTCACCTTCCAAGTCTCTTAATTCAAGATAAATACCATGTACTGCTTTCTCAATATCTTGATTTTTCACGGAATAATCAACCAACCAATTGTCTATTTCATCTTCATTATATTCGAGTATGCCATAAAAATTTTCAAATGATAACCCTTTGAATATCTCAACTTGTTCGTCAAATTGTTGCTTTGTTAGAAACATTGAGTTGAGAATTAATTTAGGGTCTTGTACCTCGTCAATACCTCCTGCTAGATCTATCCTCGTGAGTCTCTTAAAGAGTTATTCTCTTTTGAAGGTAAGTATTGGCTCTGGGAGATTCAACATCTTGCAAAAAACTTGCGGTGAAAGGGAAATCGGGGAATGACCTTGGAGTTGTATAATTATCTGGCTCGACACGTACTTCTCACCACACCATGCAACAAGTTCTTTGTAGTAAAATACCTCAGGAACACACCATGCGCAAGCAATTTCAGATGCCCGGATTATGTTTTTTTGTGCAGGAGGAGATGAGTAATATGAATATGCTTTGGACCACTGAAAGTTCTAGTCTTCATGACAAAAAATATTCAAAGTATATCCACAGAATTGTTGTCTAGTTGATGTTGCCATTAGGTTGACATGAGTATTTTTCAGTTGAATAATAACTTGAAATAAATATTTTCGGAGAGTTGACAATAATATATATTTTTGGAAAATGGCGAATTAATGCAATTTAATGAATAATCTCCTCGAGTCTTTCACCATTAATGACAATCTCTTTGAATCCTGCACAATTAGTTGTTGGCATTAAACAACATTCCAAGCATATTGGAAAAAGTGCGAGAACAACGAGGAGGGACGAGAGTAGTTTTCAATTTGAAGTTTTTCATGAACCCGCCAATCTGTGGTTGAGGATGATCGAAAATATGTTAAGTGTGGAAAGGCGATCGATTGGACTTGCATGTAGAAGGGATAAAATACTTTAGGGGCTCGACACTCACGACAAATCTGATGGTCCAAAATGTAGATCACAAAACTTTGGGTGTAAAGTGGAGATCACAAAACTTGGAGGATGAGGGCTTGAACCTGCAAACCCGCAAAGTTTAAAAAAAAAGGTTAAGTATAATACAGTAGGGAGGTCGATCGGACTAGTGACATAGAAAATGGATGGAAATGAAGGTCCGCCAACCCACCAACCCAAGAACCCTATGAGGAGATGAAGGAAGAGTCCCAAAAACGTCTAAGTGTAGAGACTAGTGGAGCATATGGAGAAGAGTGGTGAAAAGAGAAAAATGGTTAAGTGTGGAGATGGAAGGTGAGGGAGATAAGTGACGGGAGTACTTCACAATTAGAAAATGGAGAGGAGAACATGATACTTAGAAGAATTCTTCATAATCTCTCCTTCGGACCTTTAGACCAAATTTTGAATAACTTAGGCATACAGAAACGAATTTCTGATCCGAAAAGTGCATGACGAAGTTGAGACTGAGGGTTGTAGAGTGAACTTATAAGAGTTCAAAAAATGTATTATTTTTATATCAAGGGTTTTATGAATCCAAGAGAAAAAAAATATAGATGACCAAATTTTGGTCAACAACTCCTTAGAGATTAAAATGAACATTAAAAAGAGTGCGATAACCCATTATAATTTAAAATTAAAATAATTTCTATTAATTTTTTTTATTCAAATTTTTCATTAAAAAAACTTTATATAATTCAATATTTAAAATTAAAAATTAAAAATTAAAATAAATAATATATATATATATATATATATATATATATATATATATATATAAAACTCGTTTTTAAAACTCAAAAAATAAATAATTTTAGGAATGTTTTATATATGTCTTTATTCTTTCCTATAACTATTTACTACAATCAAATATAGACTTTTTCAAGGTGGTTGTAAGGCCTAGGGAGTGAAGCCGTTTCGATCCGCCGCAGATCGAAACAAAGGAAATCGGGCAGGTAGGACGCTCGGTGCATTTGAAGAAATGTCTGTCACGTCCCCACAGTGTGCCTAGCCGAATATTTTAATTTTAAATTATAATGGGTTATMGCACTCTTTTTAATGTTCATTTTAATCTCTAAGGAGTTGTTGACCAAAATTTGGTCATCTATATTTTTTTTCTCTTGGATTCATAAAACCCTTGATATAAAAATAATACATTTTTTGATAGTGATTGAAGGGAGTTCATGTCGAGAGTTGGTTGCTTGAGCAAGCAGAGGTCAAAGATATTAGACTTAGAACATGGTTGCAATGAAGGATGTCGTTGGAAAGTTATGGTTGGTTTCAAGTTCTTGCTTTCCTAAGTGTTGTAGTGATTTCGTTGAAGGGAAGTCAGATGACTTGGTGGTTCAAGTGTAATATGTTTCCATGGTGCGAATCGATAGAGTTGAGGGTGACTCAAGTGGTGCGGATTCAAAGAATTCATGTATCAGTTGGAACGCCTTGATGAGGAGAATGAGCGAAGAGCTTGGGGTGACCTGCTTGGCTGAGTCCTATGGTGGACTTAGGAAAATTTGGATGCAATTGTGGAGGTGGATTAAGGAAGTTGCCTAAATATTTGATGGGGTGCATTGGACAAGTCACTGCAGTGAAGTGGGAAATGAAGTTTGTACATGACGTGTTTAAGAGGATGGATGAGGCACCTTGGTGTTTAGTACCTTAGACATATTCGTTGGGTCATGTGATGGCTTGACAGTTGCGACAACAATGCCAAAGATTAGATGCTTGCAAGATGTGCAAGGAAGTTTCATTCTAGGATATGGATGGATTCAATAGAGAAGTCGACCAAGAATTGTTGGCAGTCAACCTGAATGGGCAGAATGTAGACCAAGTGACTTGGGTGGTGTTCACTCGCCTTTGGTATGGGACATTAGATGAGGCACAACACACCTTGGTGACTTCCATATGATTGTACGATCACTCAGAGATCCGGGAGGGTCATTGGTTGGAGTTGGCAAAAGTATTGGTGCGAACATGCCTAAGGCATGGAAGTCATTTGAGGCGACTCATTCTAATTGGAGCACTTTGGATAGTTCGTTGGGAAGTTTGAGGAGTGGGGGCGTGTTGGCCATACTCATTGCATATGTTGAGTTGCAGAGAGGTGACTTGACGATACGAGGTGAGTTGAGGACTTGCCTTCATTTGGAGGATTGTGCGGACATGAAGATTGCAACATGAAGATATTACTTGGACATAGGCGTTTCTCTTGCTTTGGGGGAGCATGGTTAAGGGTGAACCTAACCATTCCAAGGCATAGAGAAGTAGACACAACAACATGGTCGGGTGATGAAGTAATGTGGCAAAGGAAGTCTAGACGTCCAATTCCTTATGCAAAGATTGACCAATTGTGCCATCATGAGGACAATGGAGCCGAGTTGCCACATATGACTTTGTTTTGGGGTGACTTCGTAGTATAACAAGGTGAGGGGCGACCTTGTCTTGGTTTGAGTTTGTTGTGTGGATGAATTGAATTGTAGAAGGAAGTCAGAGTACGAACCTGTACTTATTAGTTTTCCCATTAATACAATAATTTAATTATAAATGTAATTATTAGGGAGGAATAATGAACATTGAGGAAATATGAAACAACCAACTATATATTAAAAAGTTTAATTTTTAATATACATATAATTTAATTATAAATGTAATTATTATACAGAGAGTGGTGAGATGATAATAATAAAAAATAATAAGAGTAGGGGGAGATGTTTTCACCTAACGTTATATTTAAAAAATAATAAAAAATAAAAATTAATAATGGAGTATGGGGGAGATGAAGTCAACAAATAAAATAAAATAAAAATTAAACCAATAATGATAAAAAAAAGTAAGCCTTATGAAATCCGTTCCCTCTCAGTGCTTGATAGATCCAAGTTTAAGATGGATCTATGCTGGTTAGAGAGAAAAAATGAACATTAAAAGGAGTGCACTAACCCATTATAATTTAAAATTAAAATAATTTATATTAAATTTTTTTTATTTAATTTTTCATTAGTTCTTTTTTATATAATTCAATATTTAAAATTATATATATATATATATATATATATAACTTTAAAACTCAATAAATAAATAATTTTAGGGATGTTTTATAGATGTCTTTATTCTTTCCTATAACTATTTACTACAATCAAATATAGACTTTTTTAAGGCAGTTGTAAGGCCTAGGGAACGAAGCCCGGGCGCGTGCACTTCCACCGCAGACCGAAACGAAGGAAATCGAGTAGGCAGGACGCTTGGTGCTTTGAAGAAACAAAGTCTTCATATATGGGGAGATTTGGGGAGAGTTGGGCATGCAATGCGTGAGGGGAAACTCCACCCGCGATGCCTTGCGACACAAGTCAGATGAGGAATGGTTTGACAAAGGGTTGAGGGAAAGACTTGGGCGCTCCACCAAACTGAAGATTCAGCTAGGCACACTGTGGGGATGTGATAGACATTTCTTTGAATTCATAGAGCATCCTTCCTACCTGATTTCCTTTGTTTCGGTCTACGATGGAAGTGCATGCACCCAGGCTTAGCATCCCAGGCCTTACATCCAACCTCTATCATAAGTCTAATGTAAAGTCTGTGATGAACCAGTTCACTACACCGATTGGTTCACCAAGTTTGCGAATATTCCCACCGAACCGACTTCGCAACCTCCTGCAATGCACCTCAGACATACCCTCAACCAGAGAGCTCTTCTTTTAAAGTGGACGGATGGACTCAGCCTTGTATCACAGTGAAGTTCTTTTATGTTTGTAGATTTGCGGACAATGATTGAGGGGAGTTCATGTGGAGAGTTGGTTGCTTGAGTAAGCAGAGGTCCAAGACATCAAACTTAGAACATGGTTGCAACAAAGGATGTTATTGGAAAGGTATGGTTGGTTTCGATTTCTTGCATTCCTAAGTGTTGTAGTGAGTTCTTTGAAGGGAAGTCAAATGACTTGGTGGTTCAAGTAGAATCCATTTCCATGGTGGGAATCGACAGACTTGAGGGTGACTCAAGTGGCTCAAATTCGAATAAGTCATGTAGTAGTTGGGACATCTTGATGGGGAGAATGTGCGAAGATATTGGGGTGACCTGCTTGGACGAGTCCTGTGGTGGACTTAGGCATATTTGGATGCAATGTGGAGGTGGCTTTAGGAAGTTGCCTAACTGTTTGATGGGGTGAGTTGGACAAGTCATTGTGGTGAAGTGGGAAGTGAAGTTTGTATGTATCGTGTTTGAGAGGATGGATGAGGCACCCTAGTGTTTGGTGCCTTAGCCATATTCGTTGGCTCATGTGATGGCTTGAAAGTGCCAAAGTATGGATGCTTGGAAGAGGCAAAAGGCAGTTTCATTCTAGGAGATGGATGGAGTCAACAAAGAAGTCGACCAAGAATTGTTGACAGTCAACATGAATGGGAAGAATGCGGACCAAGTGACTTGGGTGGTGTTCACTTGCCTTTGGTATGGCACAAGGCACCTCGGTGACTTGCATATGATTGTGTGATCACTCAAAGATCTAGGAGGGTCGTTGGTTGGAGTTGGTAGAAGTATTGGTCTGAACATTCCTAAGGCATGGAAGTTCTTTGAGGTGACTCATTCTACTTAGAGCACTTTGGAAAGTTCATTGGGATGTTTGAGGAGTGGGGGCATGTTGGCCACGCTCGTCACATATGTTGAGTTGCGGAGAGGTGAATTGACGATATGAGGTGAGTTGAGGAATTGCCTTCATTTGGAGGATTCCGCGGACATGCAAATTGCAACATGAAGATATTACTTGGACATGCACATTTCTCTTGCTTTGGGGGGTCATGGTTAAGAGTGAAGCCTAACTATTCCAAGGCATAGAGGAGTAGATGCATCAACATGGTTGGGTGATGAAGAAATAAGGCAAAGGAAGTCTAGACATCCAATTCTTGGTGCAAAGACAAGATAATTATGCCATAAGGAGGACAATGGAGCCAAGTTTCCGCATATGACTTTGTTTTGGGGTGACTTCATAGTACAACAAGGTGAGGGGCGACCTTGCCTTGGTGTGAGTTTGTTGTGTGGATGAATTGAATTGTATAAGGAAGCCGAAGTACGAACCTGTACTTATTTTTTTTCCCCATCATTGCAATAATTTAATTATAAATATAATTATTAGGGAGGAATAATGAACATTAACGAAATCTGAAACAACCAAATATATATCAAAAATTTTATTTTTTGATATAGATAATTTAATTATAAATGTAATTATTTACAAAGAGTGGCGAGATGATAATAATAATAAAAAATGAGAGTAGGGGGAGATGTTGTCAACAAATAAAATAAAATTAAAATTAAACCTGTAATGATAAAAAAAATTACACCTTATGAAATTCGATCCCTCTCAGTTGATAGATCCAGGTTTAAGATGGATCTATGTTGGTTAGAGAGGAAAAATGAACATTAAAAAGAGTAATAACCCATTATAATTTAAAACTCAACACACACACACACACACACACACACACACACATATAACTCTTTTCTAAAACTCAAAAAACAAATAATTTTAGGGATGTTTTAAAGATGTCTTTATTTTTTCTTATAACTATTTACTACAATCAAATGTAGACTTTTTTAAGGTGGTTGTAGGGCCTTGGGTGCCAAGCCCGGGTGTGCGCACTTACACTGCAGACCGAAACGAAGGAAATCAGGCAGGCAGGACGCTCGGTGCCTTGAAGAAATGAAGTCTTCATATATGGGGAGAGTTGGGGAGAGTTGGGCATACGATGCATGAGGGTAAACTCTACTCACGATGCCTTGTGACATAAGTCAGATGATGGATAGTTTGACAAAGGGTTGAGGGAAATACTTAGACACTCCACCAAACTAAAGATTTGGCTAGGCACACTGTGGGGACGTGACAAACGTTTCTTTGAATGCACTGAGCATCCTGCCTGCCCGATTTCCTTCCTTTTGGTATGCGATGGAAGTGTGTGCTCCCGAGATCAGCGTTATAGGCCTTACATCCAACCTTTTTCGTTAGTCTAATACAAAGTCTGCGATGAATCATTTCACTCCATCAAATGGTTCACCAAGTCTGCGAATGTTCCCACCGAACCAACTTCGCAACCTCCTGCGATGCACCTCAAGTGTTCCCTCAACCACAGAGCTCTTCTTCTGAAGTGGATGTATGGACTAAACCTTGTATCGTAGTGAAGGCCTTGCAGGTTTGTGGAGTTGCAGACAGTTGTTGGTAGCAGGGCGAAGTGGAAAGAAGGATGATCACGGGGAAAGAAAGCATGCAGAGAGTGAAGCAACAATTGGAAGGAAACATAACACACACGCATGCAAGAAAGCATGCACAAGGAAAGCGACAACTGGAAGGAAGAACAACATGCACATGAGAGGAAGACCTAACGTCAATAGGGTTAGGGTTTTGGTATTGTATTGTAATGGTTGAAGAGCCAAAAATATATAAATACCGATATTGAGGTATTATAGGTTGTTGTTGTTCACAGATTTTGTAGTTGTTCCTATTTAGTTAGTAATCGGGTTTACATTTTGCTGTATGAATTGTTTTGTAAGTTGTTGAGCTAGAGGAGATGAGAGAAGGTAGATCACG
This sequence comes from Picea engelmannii, assembly GCA_009831015.1. Lineage (NCBI taxonomy): Eukaryota > Viridiplantae > Streptophyta > Pinopsida > Pinales > Pinaceae > Picea > Picea engelmannii. The sequence goes on along the minus strand of ML781342.1, from coordinate 888,448 downwards.
AGGATTAGATCGCAGGCCGAGGGGCCTTGTGCGACCTAGTTCGCCTCATATAGATCTTACCCATCCGAGGAGAGTTGTAAGCACACAACACTGTAGATGTAGAACTATCATAATAAAAGAGCCAAGAGCCAAATATTTGTGGATGTAGCCCAGGAGGCGGTGAACCACGGTAATATCTATGTAATGTGATGAATGCATGCATATCTTTATCCTCTTTTTAGTAGTTATTTGTTGTGCTTAATGAGTGAATGAGTTATTATATTGCTTGTTTAAATACTGTCGCGAAGAGAAAAAACTGCTGAAGTTACTGCATAGTCGTGAATAATAGTATGTTGCATTTACCAGTTATAATAATGGTTCAATGGTCGAGTTCTCATATTTCATACTCAATCGTAGGCTGTAAACACCTGAGTCTTGCATCCACCCATTAAAGCTATCTCGGGTGAGACTGCGTAGCGCATTCTGTGTGTTGTGTTGCCTTCTGGTTTACCAGGAGGGTCGATAGTTTTAGAGGCTTTGTTGGAAACCCGAAAGATATTAACCCTGGGTCAATAAATCAGATGGTATAGAAGAAGATATAACCAACAAATGGTTATGTTTTCGTTGGTAGGAACAAGGGAGGATTGAGTAGATAAGATAAGTCGAACATTTGTCGGAGGCAGATTAAGAAAAGGTTAGGGCAGAGAGCAATGAGCCATTCTAAGGGAATGTTGAGACCGTGGAATCCCACAAAAGTAGAGATTGAAAGCTGCTTGAGAAAAAAAGAGCTAGAGTTTTCACATAAAGACAATAGAAACCCTAGAATAACACCTCGTAAATATCTTGAGAAATACGTGTTTACTGATTTGCACGAAGTCTTTTTCTGCGATTTTCCGCATCTACTGCAGGAGTGGATACTAAGGTTGAAGGATAACCACGCGACACACCTGATTCGACAGTTAGATTGGACCTCAGTACAGCTTGAGCAGTTACAACAGGTGAACAACAAGTTCATTCGTGCAGTAGACTTTTGGCTTGACAATATTGTGGTAGGGTTTATAATAGAGTTTGCAGTTGACACACCAAAGTCATACAACGCAGTGGAGCAAGAATTTCTACATGGAACTCGAGGAAGGTACATTCAATCACAGTATACTTCTATTAAGATACTGCTATATAACAAAGGTGTAATGACAATGGAATCAGACAGCTAAAATTCCTTGCGTGCATGGGGGAAGGGGGGAAGCACTGACATAAAGAGGAGAAATGGAAGGAAGAAAGGATAAGGGCAAGAAGGAGAAACCCTTTGACCCAATCAGGATGGACGACGACCAGATCAAGTTGATCTTGGTGTCAATGGGAAAGACGCGTATCGGAGCACCCTACCAATACAAGTGAATACCAAGAAGAGATCCATAGCCGCGAGGGAAGCCTTGGCGAGTGATGAGGAAGAGGTAGAGGATCTCCGGGCTGAGGAGCAGATTGAGGAAATCCTGCATGCAACATATGAGAGGAAGATGAGAGGTCCAAGAGCGGGAGGATAAGGTAGACATCCTATCCATATTAATGTTAGTGTGGAACCCATAAACCCACGTGTGACTAATACACCAAAAAGAACACCACCGTTTAGACAACCAAAGTTCAGAAGTAATCAGACAACAAAAAGTACATCTACACAAGGAACAAAAACTAGAGGAGCCAATTAAGGTAGCACTAGTCAGGTCTCTACACTGCGCAGAGGTTGTAGTTCAACATTTAGGATGGCAGGATACGATCCCACCATTAGATTACCAGAATTTCGAGGAGAAGTAGAATAAGACCCTGAGAAACATTTGTTCATTTGTGAAAAGATATGGGAAGCAAAATAGATCACTGATGAAGATACTAAACTTGCGCAGCTAGCTATTACGCTAAGAGACTGTGCACTAGACTGGTACATGAGTCTAGACACAAACAGTGCCCCTGGGAGGACAAGGACACTAGAAAACATTAATAAGTTACTGATAAATGAGTTACATAAGCCAAGCTCAGAGGATCAGTACATGAACAAGATGATCGAAATAAGAGAGAAATCAGGAGAGTCTGTATGGGATATTGATCAGAGATTCAAGCGATTGAAGGGAAAGCTAAAATACCTCATGACCAAGATGCAACATTGACACATGTTTGTCAACTCACTACTCCCACACTTAAAATACCCTTTACGACAACATAAATTTCAGACGCAGGTAGAGGCTCTGCAGGCAGCCTTGCAACTGGAAGAAAACCAGTACCAACAGACAGACCCAACTATTGAAGAACTGAAAGAGGATTTGAAGAATCAAATGTTTCAGCTGAACCATAATAAGAACAAGGACAAACGAGAAGTCGTTTGGTGTACCACATGCAGGACAAAAGGACACCACAAGAACAAATGACCAACGTTCGCACAATATATGGCAATAGGAATGCCAAATCCATTACCACCAAGAGGACTATGGTGCGAAATCTGCAAGAAACTAGGCCATGACCCTTATCACTGCACGATGATGCAAAAATACCAGACAGTCCCAAAGATCTCATATTGCACCTTTTGCAAGTCAGTGGGCCACGAGGAAAAAGATTGTAGAACTATGGAGCTGATGTGAGAAAGGACATCAGATGCATATAGAGTACAGGCAGAAATGATGAATGGGCAAGCAGCGCCACAGTTTAATCATGTCCCAGCTCCATACAACACTGCGCAACAACAATATAATAATGCGCAACCACCGTACAATAACGCACAACCGTAATACAATATGACACAACCTCAGTACAATACCACGCAGTATAATCAAGCACCTCAGTATAACGCACCGCGAGGAGATCAAGCAGGCTACAGAGGAGGAGGATGAGCCAGAGGAGGTTTCGGATGAGGTAGAGGACCAGCCACATGTCACAATTGTCAACAACCAAGACATTATGCAAGGGAATGTCCGCTTGCACAACGACCTGTATGTATTGTCGCACATCAGATCATGACACATAAGAACGTCCAACACTACTAGTAAAGATCTAGGAAAAGAGGAACCAGAACAACCAGAACGTTCAGTGGATCTCAGCCGAAGCAAGGGATGAAGGATGAAACATCAATATCGCTACTCGTGAAGCAGCTAAAACATGAAATGACGCAGTTCGACAAGAACCAACGCACAATCAATGGGTAAAGAAGAACATTGAACCAAGGAAGCAGTTTGATGTGTAGAAGGAAAAAGAGATCTTTAAAGAAGCCATACAAGAATTTCAGAAGGAAGACATAGTGTCGACTTCAACTGTGCATCATAACAAGGAAGCACCAGAGTACGAGATGCTGCCATCATTGGATCATACCAACAGGATGAAACCCACGGGACAAGTAGGTACAATCAAAGGCTTTCTGCAATCATGTGTAAAGGTATTAAGTGATCCATCATCTGTGAAAATATTGAAAAACATACTAGAAAAATGTAGCATTGAGACGGAAGGAAATATAGAACCAAGGACAATGAATCACCTACACATGAGAAGAAGAACAAGTAGGGAGTTTAGACTAAATGCTAATATTGGGGATTTCAATATGGGAGACATTATACTAGATCTAGGATTTGAAGTTAATGTATTACCAAAGAAGACATGGCAGTGCATGGGAGAGCCAACATTAGGATATTCACCGGTTCAGTTAAAATTGGCAAACAAACACAGATTCTTATCAATAGGTAGACTGAAAGGAGTAACAGTTGACCTAGATGGAGTGCGCACTAAAGCAGATTTTGAAGTCATTGAAATAGTAGATGACACAACACCTTACCTAGCGTTGCTTGGTCTGGATTGGGCATTTGACAACCAGGCCATAATCAATTTGAAGACCACAAAAATGACATTTGAGTCAGGAGGATATAGGGTCATTGCGTCATTAGACCCATCTGAAGGGGAGAGGTTTGTAGAACCTACTTGCCTAGACCTAGAGGAAATCGACCAGTTATATAGAACAACTGCACGCGATGAGGATTATGTAAACCCAACTGCAGATGGGGTACTTAGTTGGAGGAGCATTACTTCATGTGCAATAGACTCAGACACCAATTTAGAAAACTAGCAGCAAAGGCTACATGGAGTATCCACAAGAAGATGTGTAAGAATAGACCGCACAGTAAGATGGGCAGGCACAAAAATCAGAGAACCACCCAGTTTCCACGGAATAAACAATTTGGAAACATTCTTGACACAGTATGAAGACGCAGTGTTAGAGAACCAAAGACTGTTAACACTTTATTTAGCACTCAAGGCGACACCTGCAATATGGTGGGGTGCGCACAAGGAGACCATCACAGATTGGTACCATTGTAAGAGGCTATTGCGCATAAGGTTTGGCGCAGAACAAAAAAACAACAAACAACAAAAGTATGACAGACACGGGGCACTAGCAGAACATGTGGAGGCATGTAGAGCGCTATGGAAAATAACACACCCAGAGGAATGGCCTCATCACTTCATACACACTCTAGAGGGCATACCAGTGAATTGGTATACAGACCCAGAGTTGTGCAAAGGAATTGCGACATGGAAGGCATTGCAACAGAATTTTATCGTCACATTTTCATTTGAACATGAAAAGCCCAACATAGATGCAACTCTAAAACATATAAGAGGAGTAATATTTATCAAAGAACTAGATATAGAAGTTATCACAGAAGAGCAACATCGGAATAAAAAAACAGTTAAGGAAATGTTGTCATGCTATCATGTGCAAGAGGAAGCACTGGATGAAGACGATCTGTGCGATATTTAGATTGAAGAAGCAGAAAGCGAAAGAGGTGTGGAAGGCCCACCCATAGAATCAGAAGTCATTTCCGTGCCGATCAAAGTAAAGAAAGTTAACATTGGGACAACTGAGCATCCCAAAATGGCCAACATTGGAGACTACTAGGATGAGCAAACAATAGAAAGCATCACATAGTTGTTGCGTGAATATATCGACTTGTTTCCCACAACATTTACAGAGATGAAGGGTATAACAAGAGAACTAGGAGAGATGAAGATACGACTCAGACTTGAAGCGAGACCTAGCAGACAACGACCCTACAGGATGAACCCAATATATAAACATAAAGTCAAAGTTGAGATCGATAGGATGCTCGAAGCTAACATCATAGAACTGGTTGAGGAGTCAGAATGGATAAGTTTGATGGTAGTTCAGGACAAGAAGCAAGGAGGGATCATGATATGCATCGACTTGAGGAAGTTGAACGATGCATGCCTAGATGATCCATTCCCTACACCTTTCATGGACGAGCTGTTAGAGAATGTAGGAGGACATGAAGCTTACTCATTCACTGATGGATTCCTAGGCTACCATCTGATTAAGAGAGTATGGGAGGATAGATACAAGACCACGTTTGTGACAGAATGGGGATCTTACCAATACATAGTCATGTCATTTGGACTGAAGAATGCACCATCAATATTTTCCAGATTAGTTATTGTTGCATTTAAGGAATTCATCCACCAGTTTCTCAAAGTATACCTGGATGATTGGATAGTCTAAAGTTTATTGAAAAACCATGTGGAAGTTTTACGATTGATGTTAGAAAGATGTAGACAATGTCATATATCACTAAACATAAAGAAATGTATATTTGGAACACCGTTTGGGATACTATTAGGTCATATAGTATGCAAACAAGGTTTGATAGTAGATCCTGCAAAGATCACAGTCATCGTTAACTTACCACCACAAAAAATAGTCCATCAGCTAAGAGCGACGTTGGGACACACAGGTTATTACAGGAAATTTATCAAAGGATATGCGCAGATCACTGTACTGGTGGAAAAGCTGTTAAGAAAGGATACAAAGTTTCAGTGGAACGACGAGTGGCAACACGGTCTAGATACCTTGAAGGAAAAGATGGTTACCGCACCGATATTAGTATTTCCAGACTGGGAGAAGACCTTCCACGTCCATGTAGATGCATCAACAATAGCACTTGGATCTATCTTGGCACAACCAGGAGCGGGAGACTTGGATCACCCGATAGCATTCGTGAGCATAAAGTTATCAGACTCTGAACATAACTATAACACGACCGAAATAGAAGGCCTAGATATGGTCTACGCACTTCAAAAGTTTCAGCATTACTTATTGGGAAAACACTTTAATATGTTCACAGATCACTCATCCCTGAAATACCTAGTCAACAAGCCAGTGTTGGGGGGGAGAATTTGTCGATGGCTACTACTATTCCAAGAATTTGACTTTGAAGTAATAGTCAAACCAGGAAAATTGAACGCAGGACCTGATCACCTATCAAGGGTCACAAATGGAGAAGAACCTACGAATTTAGAAGATAACTTTCCGGATGCACAGTTATTCTCAGTACAGATTGTTGATGAATACTTCGCAGATATCATTTAGTATTTGAGTACAGGTACTGTGCCGCAAGAATATACCACCGCACAGGAAAAAAACCTAGTAGTCCACACTGTCGACTATCAACTAATTGCATGACACCTATACAAAATGGGCAGAGATAGCATCTTGCGAAGATACGCGTTAGAGCACGAAAGACCAAGAGTTTTAGCAGAATACCACGAGGGAATAGCAGGAGGGAATTATGCAGGTAAATCTACC
>ML781342.1:859321-872592 GCA_009831015.1 Picea engelmannii | reverse complement strand
AGTTCATCCATATTTACTTCTTATCCACCATGAAAAAACAATAATGAGTCATATTTACATCAAACACTATTGGTTCCATTACCCAAAACTTTGTGCTATGGGTCTTTCTTCAAGAGTTGACATCAATGACAACCAACCTTAATGAACATTAACACCGCGACAGAATACTTAACAAGATGGGCAGAAGCCACACCAATGAAGGATTGCAGCGCAAAAACAACAACACATTTTCTATTTGAACGAGTAATCACAATATTTGGGTGCCCGAGAATTTTGATGAGCGACCAAGGCACACACTTCATAAACAACACCATCAATGCTATGACTGAAGAATTTGAAGTCCATCACCAGAAGAGCACACCGTATCATCTGCAGGCAAATGGCAGAGTGGAAGCCTTCGACAAAATTTTGAAGAACGTGCTGACAAAGATTTACAACGTCAACAGGGATGACTGGGACCTCAAAGTACTAGTAGTATTATGGGCATACAGGACTACATGCAAAAAGTTGATAGGGCACACACCATTTAAACTGGTTTATGGCCAAGAAGTAGTGGTGCCATTAGAGTTTTTAGTACCAAGCTTGCGTGTAGCAACAATCACACAAATGACAGAACAAGGCGCAATACAAGAGAGACTGAATCAGTTACTGACCATGGAGGAAGACTGAATCTTGGCAGGATTCCACCAACAAGTTCAGAAAGCAAGAGACAAATCTTGGCATGATAGACACATCAAGAAGAAAACGTTCAAGGAAGGAGATCTAGTGCTGATGTACGACAACAAATCGTTTCAACACCCGAGAAATCTCAGAATGCATTGGTTAGGACCATATGAAGTAAAATCTCTCACAGATGGAGGAGTTGTACATTTTAAGGGATTTATCAGGTGCAAAACTTAGAGGGATGATCAATGGGAGCCGACTAAAGCTGTACAAGGACAGTTGACCATCCACTGCACAGTAAAAAAAAAAAAAAAAAAAAATCGAAAAAGAACAAAAAGGAAACAAAACCAAAGAAGGCACAGGGCGCTAAAGGCAGAAAGGCCACACAAAGTAGAAACACAAAATCGACAAGTAGAAAGACAATGGCCACATCCAAAGGGAAACAAGTGGGAAAAGAAGAGTCGAGAAAATCAGGACAATAGGACAACACTAGGCGAAACTAAAGGATGACAAGGATCGATGGGATGCCACATTAATTGCGCCAACAGAACACGGCACAATAAGATTAATGGCAAGTACAAAACCGCCAAAGATGCATTGAACTGATAATCAAGGAAGCGTCCTCGACAAGCTTCATGGGAAAGCCATACAACACACGTGCGAGGGAGCCAATAGTCTATTCACAAAAAGAGAACAGACGCAAAGAAACAGAGGCTAAAGAGCACAATGTGAGTTCACAGAGATCACAAAGACCGCTTGAATCCAGTAGACACTTGACATTCACCGCCATGCCACCGCATAAGCAAGCATAAGCGAGCTAGACCGCCAGGAAAACTAGAGTTCAAACCAAGTCATGAGGACAGGCTAAAGAAGGTGAAAAACAACCGAAGATCGTCAATGTCAATGAAATCCCATCCCCAGAGATGATACCAGTACAATCCACGTCGATACTGGAGAAAATTCAACAGCCAACAGTAGAGGTCATAAATGTAGATACACCAGCAACGACGAAGGAGCCACAAAACCAGGAAGCAAAAACCCTGAAGGAGATGCAACCAGATCATATAGAGGCAACTTCGAAAGTCAATGGCTCGACGCCGAAGCCGACAACAACAGTCGAGCCATATGAGTCTCAAATGACCATCTCAGACCACCCAACAGGGGGGACGGTTGAAGATGTCTCGGCTTGGCTAGAATGGTATACATAGGAACAATCGGAAGCCACTCGAACTTCAAGTCAACCACCACCGACGAAGAAAGATAAGATACAGATAGCCAGGTCACCTCTCATGAAACCTGCAATAGAAATCGTTCTACCGTGCATACCGGAAGGGGTACAACTAGGACCAGAGATATTAGGTCATATCGAGAAACTCAAATACTCTGACCATGATGTAGTAGACGAAGCCAAGTCTCCAGAACTTGAGAAGAGGGTCTTTATCTAGACTACGAGCACAAATAGGGTTGGCGAACCGATCGAGCAACCACTCCAGTGGGCAACTGGGCTACAGAAAACGAGAATTTTAGGTCTGTTGGACTTACCACATTTTGGCAGAGGTCAATACGCAATTGCATGCGTCAAACAACTGCTAGCAGTCACACATGGAGGGGATATATGGCTCGACAAGCCCGTCCCCATAGGCGTTGAACTTATTGAAAACATAATAGGGTTACCAATTCGGGGAATGGATCCCACTCTGTTTCTGGATGACAAAACCAAGGAGAAAGTGCTAATAAAAGAGATGAAGAAGATGTACGACACCGAAAGAGGGACAAGAGGGATCATCATCAATAGGATCAACAATGCATACACACAATTGGGCGCGAAAGTCTTATCCCACAAGATGCTAAGAAAATGCCGCAAGGAGGAAGTCCCAGCTAGAGTTGTTGCAGTCGCATCCCAGTGTGCAGAAGGCACCTCAATGAGATGGGTGTCGTACCTCTTGAACTTGTTCTTGGATGACTGCAAGGATGTGCAGGATCTAGGAACCGAGTTTCACTACTCATGGCTAATCATGCTCATAGACTTTATGGGCTGGAGGGAACCAAGGTACGTAAATTTTTGTACCAGACCCAAACCGAACCAGGGAAAGAGGTATTCACTGCTAAAGGCAATGACGAGCGCTAGTCACAAGAGGATGAATGGATCCATCTTCAAAGGGTACCTCCCAAATGAGTAGAATCACACCAGATGTGGAGAATCACACCAGAAGTTGTCGTGCGATATGAAAACATCGCCACTTTCCAAGCCACATGACACACAATGTGGATACAGGCAAGGAGGGATCCAGATAAACAATGGATATAGATGTGCTACTTCATCACTGAGGGTGACATTGACATGGTCATCAGCGAATGGGTCAATGAATGGAGAATCCTAGCCATTACCCAGGAAGTACCGAAAAGAACAACAGAAGAAGAGGCAGAGCAAAGAGAAACTCAGCCTCCGGAAATACAAGTGCCCAAGAGACCAAGAACAGGCCAAGGCAAGACAACCCAGGTAGACAAAGGGCCAAAGAAGACAAGGACCCAGAAGGGGAAGAAGGAGAGTATGCAGTCAGCCAAGGAGCATCAACAACATGCCGAGCCTGCACAAGAGACAACAAAAAATCCCAACACACATGAACCAGGGGAAAACAAGAGGCCAACCACGCAGACAGGAGGCGCACGCAAGAAATCAAAGGCACAACAAACACCGCCAGAATATACGATCACAAATGATGATGGGGAAATGATCACCAGAATGATCCAGGATTGTCTATCCGAAGGCTTCGACCATGCTCCACGCCATAGGGATAAGATCCAAGAGGAGTTGGCAGACATGCGACAACTAATCAAGTAGATCGGGGAAGGGACGACATCAAGCAATAGGGGAATCAAACCATTAACACCGCAGATAGAATAAAGAACGTAGGAAGAAGAATGAGAGTCAGTCCAGGCAATACTGCAGCCACACGTAACATTCCACATCGACCCTAGTATGCTGCGCATGGACAAAATTGTGGGGAAGACACCCTTGAAAGACTTAAGCCAAATCCAACTTGTTTTGACAGGGATACCATCAGGAGGGCTACAGAGGTTGCAAGTGAGTGTAAACCACGAGGTACAATCTCGCACACACAGAGACTTAACCGAATTGAAGTAGGCAACAAAGAAGCAGGACGCGCTAGAAATAATATGTGAGAAGGATAAATTTGAGACCCAGGAGGAAAGGGAGCGTATAAAAGGATTGGAGAAGAAAGTGGCAGGAACTTACGAGAAGATTCCATAGGCCGCACAGAGTGAGGGAATCACAACAACAAAAAAGATTGATTGGATTGCATAGGCAATTGATCAATACCAGAAGGAGATCGAGGATCTCCAAGAATAGTTCATACCTCCCACTCTACTAGCAGTCAAGGAGAAAAGGAAGCAGGAAGCAAGATCACAGCTGCAGGAGATAGAGCAATAGGTTAGCACAACAACTGACTTGTTTGATAAAGTAGCACAACTTTGGACCAGGTTGGAGGAGGATCAACAGGTCCACAAATGGGACATGGAAGAAGAAAGGATCAGCGTCACGATCCAAGAGCTCAAGCAGAAGCAAAAGACAATACCAATTACAAAACGCGTCAAAGGGATGCAAGACATGAAGATATTGCAGGGAGAGCTAATCACTGCGCAAACCCAGAAACAAGAGCGACAGGCTCAAATGGAACCATTGCAAGAGAGGGTAGAAGAAGTCCTAGCACAGGTAGAGGAAGCTAAGACACAGATAACATAGACCCAGGCAAAATGTGTAGGATTGATCAGCGACGAAGTTGCATTCCAGATAGTGGACACAATCAAGGAGAAGACTGCGCAGGCGCATACACAAGCAACAGAGCTCAAGGAAAAGTTCCAGACGACCACCAAGGAGATCAAGGAAGCTCATAAGGATTAGGTGGCTCAGGACGAGCCATATGTCAGTGTTGGGGGCCTGTTGGTAGCAGGCCGAAGTGGAAAGAAGGATGATCATGGTTAATGAAAGCATACAGGGAGTGAAGCAACAACTGGAAGGAAACACAACACGTGCGCATGCAAGAAAGCGTGCACAAGGAAAGCGACAACTGGAAGGAAGAACAACATGCACATGAGAGGAAGACCTAAGGTCAGTAGGTTTAGGGTTTTGGTAATGTATTGTAATGGGCGAAGAGACAAAAATATATAAATACTGATACTGAGGTATTATAGGTTGTTGTTGTTCGCGGATTTTGTAGTTGTTCCTATTTAGTTAGTAATCAGGTTTACATTTTGTTGTATGAACTGTTTTGTAAGCTGTTGAGATAGAGGAGACGAGAGAAGGTAAATCTTGAGGATTAGATCACAGGCTGAGGAGCATGGTGCGATCTAGTTCGCCTCATATAGATCTTACCCATCTGAGGAGAGTTGTAAGAGAATGATGTTGTAGATGCAAAACTATCATAATAAAAGAGCCAAGAGCCAAATCTTTGTGGATGTCGCCCAAGAGGGGGTGAACCACGGTAATATTTGTGTAATGCGATGAATGCATGCATATTTTTATCCTCTTTTCAGTAGTTATTCGTCTTTCTTAATGAGTGAATGAGTTATTATATTTCTTGTTTAAATACTGCCATGATACTGAGAGAACATACTACTGAAGTTACTGCATAGTTGTGAATAATAGTATGTTGCATTTACCAGTTCTAACAATGGTTCAATGGTCGAGTTCTCATATTTTATACTCAATCCTAGGCCGTAAACATATGAGTCTTGCAACCACCCATTAAATCTATCTCGAGTGAGACTGCACAACGCATTCTGTGTGATGTGTTGCCTTCTGGTTTACCAGGAGGGCCGATAGTTTTAGAGGCTTTGTTGGAAACCCGAAAGATATGAACCCTAGGTCAATAACTTAGATGGTATAGAAGAAGATATAACCAACAACAATGATTGAGGGGAGTTCATGTGGAGAGTCGGCTACTTGAGCAAGCAGAGGTCCAAGACATCAGAATTAAAACATGGTTGCTACGAAGGATGTTGTTGGAAAGGTATGGTTGGTTTTGAGTTCTTGCATTCCTAAGTGTTGTTGAGAGTTCTTTGAAGGGAAGTCAGATGACTTGGTGGTTCAAGTGCAATCCTTTTCCATGGTGGGAATCGACAAAGTTGAGGGTGACTCAAGTGGTGTAGATTCGAATAAGTCATGTAGCAGTTGGGATGTCTTGATGGGGAGAATGTGCGAAGAGCTTACGGTGACCTGCTTGGACGAGTCATGTGGTGGACTTGGGTAGATTTGGATGCAGTTATGGAGGTGGCTTCAGGAAGCTTCCTAACTCTTTGATGGGGTGTGTTGGATAGGTTGATGTGGTGAGGTGGGCAATGAAGTTTGTACGTGCCATGTTTGAGAGGATGGATGAGGTGCCCTGGTGTTTGGTGCCTTAGCCATATTCATTGGGTCATGTGATGGCTTGACAATCATGACGACAGTGCCAGACTTTGGATGCTTGCAATAGGTGCAAGGCAGTTTCATTCTAGGAGATGGATAGAGTTAGTAGAGAAGTCAACCAAGAATTATTGACAGTCAACTTGAATGGGAAAAATTCAAACCGAGTTACTTGGGCGATGTTTACTCACCTTTGGTATGAGACATTGGATGAGGCAGAGCACACCTTGGTGAATTACATATGATTGTGCGATCACTCGAAGATCTAGGAGGGTTGTTGGTTGGAATTGGCAGAAGTATTGGTGTGAACATGCCTAAGGCATGTAAGTTCTTTGAGGTGACTCATTCTACTTGGAGCACTTTGGACAATTCATTAGTACGTTTGAGGAGTGAGGGTGTGTTGGCCACACTCGTTGCATAAGTTGAGTTGTGGAGAGGTGACTTGACAATACGAGGTGAGTTGGAGACTTTCCTTCATTTGGAGGGTTGTGTGGACATGAAGATTGCAACATGAAGAGATTACTTGGACATGGGCGTTTCTCTTGCTTTGGGGGAGCATGGTTAAGGGTGAAGCCTAACCATTCCAAGGCATAGAGAAGTAGACGCAACAAGATGTCCAAGTGATGAAGTAATGAGGCAAAGGAAGTATATATGTGCAATTCTTGGTGCAAATATTGGCTAATTGTTCCATGAGGAGGACAATGGAGTCGAGTTGTCACATATGACTTAGTTTTGGGATGAATTTATAGTGCAACAAGGTGAGGGGAGACCTTTCCTTGGTCTCAGTTTGTTGTGTGGATGAATTTAATTGTAGAAGGAAGTCGAAGTATGGATGTGTGAGTAGGTTCAAAGTGCAACACTTAGATATTATGGAGGAGCTCCTTTATGAAGATCAAACACTAGCAACAACGACGAGGCAAGGATGGACACTTGCCTTAGATTTGGAGCTAGATAGAGTGACAAATATGTGGATAGAAAAGGCTAAGTTTAGTCATGAAGATGCACATTTCAAGAACTCTACATGATGGTTGGACTAGCTACCCAACTAGTGAAAAAATCGAGGCTATCATTGTGCGGAGATGTGACAGAGTTCAGATGAAGTATGAGCGCAACAACAAGTTCAAAGAAGTTCAACAATTATACATTTTTGAGGTTTTGATTGAGGTTGAAACAACAATTTAGTCAACAACAACAACGAAACAGAGAGTGATCGTCATAGTGGGGTAGTGGCAACTTAGAAATTGGAGACGTAGTTGGGGAGGAGACATCTTTCCACCGTAGAAAACAATTTGGTCACATAAAACTTTGCGTAGAGGGCAGTTTGGATGGTCACATGGGTTATAGATGATTGTTGTGCGAGTTGTAAACTTGGGGTTTCCACTTCACATGAAAACTTAAGGTTTCCAATTTGACAGAATTTGGGGTTTCCAATTGGCACAAAACTTGGGTTTTCCAGTAGACTTAGTTGCAATAGAGGCACAAGTTCGGGCAGAGACTTGATGATCATATATTTGTGGATGTTGTCGAGGAAGATAACGACTTGAGGTGGGGGAGGATGTAAGGCCTAGGGCGCCAAGCTCAGTTGGATGCACTTCCACCACAGACCGAAACAAAGGAAATAGGGTAGGCGTGAAGCTCGATGAATTCAAAGAAACAAAGTCTTCATATATGAGGAGTGTTAGGGTTCCTTGGGAGTTTGACGCTCCAAGGGGAAACTCCACCTACAATGCCTTGTAACACAAGTCAAACAATAGATGGTTTGACGAAGGGTTGAGTGAAATACTTGGGTGCTCCACCAAATGGAAGATTCGGCTAGGCACACTGTGGGGACGTGACAACGAACTTAAAAAAAAAACATTACCATCCTTCCTAAAATCAAAAGGATTCAACAATATTACATTAAGACCAAAAAGAGAAACATAAACAACAACATGGATTTAATTACCCCTACTTCGATGCAAGGATCTTTCAACAACTGAAAACTAACCCTCTTTTATAAACTCTCTCTTAGATATGAGATCCTTTTGCAACATCGATGCTTTTTTTGCTAATTTATTCAGAATATTATTAAACTCTCTGTAAATGTGAGGAAAGGAAAGTTTTTCAAAGCTTCCCTTTACCTTTAATGAAAAGTTCAAGCACAAGGTTATCTAATATGTACTAGTTGTTTTTAAAGTCCACCATCAATTTATAATCTCCAAAGACTTGTAGTTTTCACATCTTTATCAATAGTTGTCTTTAAAAAATACAACATTGCATACAACTTTGCTCAATTATTTGTACTTGGCCCAATAGACAACTTAAAAAAAATGATGTGACCAATCTAGAAAAAGTACAACAATAGCCTTATAACTCCCTAATATGTTTCAACGAAGAATCCCTAAGCCTTTCCAAAATCAATATCAAATTCCTTTAGGAATCTTAATGGATTTTTTTTTGGATTTCTAAGGTATCAAGATGAGCCCAACTCATGGTGCTCACTAAATTCAGTGTGCTCCTTTTTATTTTCTTATGTTGATATATAATTATTAATAATAATTTAATTAAGATTACAGTGAAATCAATTGGCAATTGTCATATATTTGGGCAAGGCCTAGGTTCAAATCGTGTTGGCTACCACTATAAACCCTAAGCTAGTGCCAACTGTGCACAAGTCAATGCCTAGTGGGAAAATTATGACTTAGCAAGGGTTGAGACGTCTAAATACACACCCAAAAGAGGGTCCCACTCATGGGGGGAGCCTACTCTTCTAGCCTTATCACAACAAACCAAAGTCTCATCAGGGATTTGAACCCGAGCGGGGAGAGTGCAAGACCTACATCCCAACCATCTCGTGAAACCACCTCGACCCTAATTGTTAATCGTCAAATATTAATGTATGAGACTCTTGTTTATGGGATAAGGGATTCCTTTTGTATAACAATTGCCTCTATTTTTTTTTATAACTAGTTATTACAAATAAAACATAGGCTCCTTTTAGGCAACCTTAAAAAAAAACTTTACCATCCTTGTTAAAATGAAATGGCTTCAAGAGACTTACATTAAGTCCAAAAAGAGAAACATAAATAATAACACGCATTTAATTACCCTTGCTTCTAAGGATCTTTCAATGACTAAAAACTAAATCCCTCCTCAGAACTCTCGCTCATATGAACTCTTCCTGCGTACCAATGCTTCTTTTGATAATATATCAACATTATTGTTAAACTCTCTATAAATATGAGAAAATGAAAGTTCTTCAAAGATTCCCTTTAGCTCTAGCACTTGATTAATGACAGGTTCAAGCACCATGTTGTCTAATTTGCAATTGTTGTTTGCTCAGTTCACAGTAAATTCAAAATCTCAAAAGACTTGTAGTTTTTTCACACCTTTATTAACACTGGTTTTTAGAAGGAGCCACATTACATACAACTTTGCTCAGTTATTTGTGCCTTGCTTGACAACCAACTTCGAAAGAAAATAATGTAAGTGATCTAGAAATTTCCAAAAGCAATATGAAGATTCTTCAAGATTCTTGATGGTTTTTTCTTTGCAGTTTTTCAAGATATCAAGATGCACCCAACTCAAGTTGCTCATAAAATTAAATGTACTTTAAAAAAAAATTCATGTTATGATTAAAAAATAATAAATTATTTTTTAATTTATATTATATTAAAATTAAGATGAATTTATATTAAATTGTTTATTCTTGATGTAATAATAATAATATAATTAAAATTGCACTTTAAATAATGTAAACCCTCCGAGTACTTCCCCACATTTCATGGATTGTAAAGTATGTAAATCGCTGGTCCTAATTACTAGGCTTAACTTGGTGGGGACATCGACACCTCTTGAAGTATAACCATAGAACTCATCCACTCGATGTGGTTTAGGGCACCGGATATCAGGGACATTGAGACCTCTTGCATTATAACCATAACACTCATCCACTCGATGTGGTTTAGGGCACCGGATATCAGTGCTTGCTACGTCCACGAAAAACCTCTCCGAAATATGCAAGAGAACATGGGGTGGCTGAGCATTTTTGGAGTATTTGGGGATCAACCTATTGCATTAACCATATCACTCATCCACTAGATATGGTTCAAGGCACCGAATGTCGATGCTTGCTACGTCCACAAAAAACTTCCCCGAAATCCGCGAGAGAACATGGGGTGGCCGAGCATTTTCAGAGTATTGGGGGATCAACAACATGATCATTTTATAGACCCATCAAAGGACAGAACATGTCACCCCAAGGATTTGAATGTGGGTGGGGAGGGTAACAATCATTCCTCCCAACCACCCAAGCTACATCCAATGGACTTTATATATATATATATATATATATATATATATATATATATATATATATATATATATATATATATATTGTTTGACTTTTATATATTAATAAAAAATAGAATCAAATAAATTTTAAATATAATTATTGTATTGTTTGAATTTTATAAATGAATAATATTATTAATAATGATGTAAAATAACACAAACTTTGACAACAATGCATCATGCACCATGTCGAATGTATTTTTAGTTCTTCTAAAATGGAAAATATATTAATAATGAATGGTAACAATTAAATTCATTTTATTTTTAAATTTAGTTTTTATTAACATGATGATGATTAACGAAGATTGAGACTTAATTTGACCTATGGTAAGAAATTACTTGGATTTATTTAGAATTTTATTTGTGTGCTAGAAAAAGTATTAGGAAAAGCATTCCAAGATCACCATATATAATTAAAATAAAATTGTTGTTTTTAAATAATTTATTAATAATATTATTATAAATTTTATGTAATTTAAAATTGTTTTTAATTGTTTAAGAGCTTGTCTTCCTTAGATGTAAGGAGATGTATTTGGAAAGATAAAAAAGTCTACTCCTTATAGATCACGAATTGATTATTTCAAATGACATTTTTTTAATAATGATGATATGTTTTTTTTTTTTTTTTGTAAGTAAGAAGTTTATATTATATGTAGTGCCCACTAGAGCTGAAAAGAGTTATCAAAATACAGAAAAGTACTGGCTGAAAATTCTGGACTGCCCCAACAGAGGGGAAACCAGTCCAGTCAGCCTCCAATTCACAAGTCTGTGAAAGTTGTATGTTCAGAAAATACACAGAAACACTACTATCTTCTTCTAGACTAGGAACCAAATGGAAAAAGATGTTCAGCAAAAAGAAGTTTAAACACCTGTCTAAAACCCCAGCCACGTGGCTCGAAGGTCCTCTATCCACGGTTCCGTCTCGACGTTGGCCGGCTGGTCTTCCCTGCATTGTTCATTTCGTTCCACATGCACCTCGTCCTCCACTGGACCGCTGCGCTCCCCTTCCTTCTGCCTATCCACTGCTTGTCGCCGAGTGCTGTCCATCACAATGTCCGGGGCCTCTCCTGGAGAAGATCCAGCTGGGCCCGAGGCGAGCTCCTCCTGCATAGTTGTTAGGATATGGAGAAAGGTGGCGACATTGTCTTCTGTAGCCTGCAATCGGAATTTGAGGTCCGCCATCTCCCTTCTGAGCTCAAAGACTAGGTCATACAGAATGCCTAGTCGCTCTTTAAAATTCTCACTGTCGAGGTGTCCCACAGGGTCGAGACGCGCTCTCTTGAATTCTCCAAAGGCCGCTGGTGCACTCCTCCAGGTGCTCGAGGATCTGGGGAAGGACATGGTCGCCATGAAGTGAATCCGAGGGTCCTGAGGGGAGCGCGGAGCCGGGGTCGATCCTCGCGGAATGGAGGCCATGGAATGTAAAATCGCAGGCTGCGAAGGTGGCGAACGAGAGTGCAAGGACTGCAAAGGTGGCGGGGTGGCAGCTGGGGAATTTCTTTGAGGGAGGGAGGAAGAACCAGTCACCGGGGAGGCCAGAGGCGATATTGGGGGCCTGCGGGGCTTCCAGGGTGAGCCCCGCTTCGGCTTGCCTCTTAGCCTTTCTTTCATGTGTGCAGGTGAGCGGGGCAGAGCGGTGTTGGACCAGTGTTGCAGAAATACGAAGAAGATAACCTCTGTGCCAACCTGGTGATAATTGCGTCGTGAAGGGTGGAGCCCTTCCGAGCTCTTGCGGGGTGAAATGCCGAAACTAACAAGCCGAGCCATTATACAAGCTGCGTGAGAGCAGAGGGTGGCGTAAATGCCCCTTGCTGCGATCATTGTGCGGCATATAAATGCCATTACTCTGCCTGGAGGGAATGGTACTGCAACACGGGCCCGTCACGTGGCTCCGTGCTGCGGCGTGTTGTGTCCAGCTCCATCGTCCGCCACGGGGACTCCACTAACACCCCATCCGGGGGGGCGTCTACTGATCCAACTTTTCGAATGCATTGCTGGAGAATAGGATGCTCAGGATTCTGGGCAGAGTAGCATCGGAGGTCTGGTTCTCTCCACTCAATGCCCACATTGGCTAATTCATCCGCGATCTGGTTCGCGTTCCTTCTGATGTGTGTGGGGAGGATTACCTGGTGGGAGTGCAACAGTCTGGCAATGATCTGCAGACCGTGAGTGAGTCTCCAGCTTGGCGAGATGTTGTCCGGGTTGACTCCGTGGAGGATTCTTCGTAGCAGGCCAATGATTACTTGAGAGTCCCCCTCGACCATGAGCTTTGTATAATTGTTTTGTGAGGCCATTTGCAGACCTTTAATGAGTCCCCAGAGTTCTGCTGCATTATTTGTGGTGTGCCCGAGGGGTCCTGCTCCGATGGCTAAAATGTGTCCCAGATGATTTCGAAAGACGACTCCATAACCTGCATCCCCCGGATTGCCTTTAGAGGCTCCGTCAAAGTTGAGTTTAAGAAAATATTTTGGGGGAGGAGACCAATGGGAAGGGCTGATCAGGGGGGGATTGGAAGTGGGGGAGGGGGTTGTCTGAGAGGGGGGAAGAGGAGTCCAATGTCGAAGGATAGGGATCTCAGTGGGTGGGCAAGCCAAGTCTTCAGCTTTCCAGGGTCTAAGGCGGAGAGTTTCCAGAATATTGCATTGACAGAGAGCCCAACAAAGATTCCAGGGATGAGCCTTATCTCTGAAGATCCGACTGTTTCTTTCTTTCCATATGTGCCAGAGGACCATGCCTGGTAAGAGCTGCCATACCCTATTGAGATAGGGGGAGCAAAAAGCCTGATCTCGCCAGTTGAGGAGGGTCTCTATGACACTGTCTCTGAGACGGTCCGAGGTGCGCATGCTTATCGCTA
>ML781342.1:838345-855127 GCA_009831015.1 Picea engelmannii | reverse complement strand
TCTTTGAATGTTCCTTCGGCTATCAGTTGCGCGCGCATCTCCGGAGGCGTTTCGAAGGTCGGTCGCTTCACTCGGGTTGGCAGATCTTCATTGGCTGTTACTTGGCTGTAAGTGACGCCCTTCGGCGCCTCCCCCTGGCCTTGTGGGAGCCCCTGCGGGGCCATTATGTTGTGGCCGCAGTCCTCTGCGGCTGTCAGAGTGTAAACCCTAGCTTCAGAACTAGGATGTTCTATTGTTTTTGATCGAATTCAATACTCAAATAATGATGATATGTTAGTGGATAGTAACCATTGATGATTATCTTCAATATAGATTGACAACTAAGTTATGATAGATTTTGTCACCTTGAAAAAACTTATATTTACTATTATAATATATTTTGTCCAAATTTTATACCTACCATTATATTTTTTTCCAAGGAAAAAATCAAGTATTTTTATTAACGATAAACAAAATTACATCAACATATGCCATAGGTATTCCATCATCTCGTTCTGATAAGCATTTATGGGCTGCTGGTATGATCATATATCTCCAAAAAAGTGGGGGAAAGGGTCCATCTTCTATAATATGGTTGAGTTGTCTTTCAAAGTTCAGAGCGTTTAAAA
Source organism: Picea engelmannii (assembly GCA_009831015.1). Classification (NCBI taxonomy): domain Eukaryota; kingdom Viridiplantae; phylum Streptophyta; class Pinopsida; order Pinales; family Pinaceae; genus Picea; species Picea engelmannii. The sequence continues at coordinate 854,519 of ML781342.1, read as the reverse complement.
ATATACATCAAAAAAATTTCATATTTCCATCATATTTACATGATTGTTCATGTTGTCCATAATGATAAAAAAAGGTTATGTGAATAGATTAATCAGAGAGTGAACCAAGGGTGGTGAAGTATTTCATAGGTACCATGTGGGCTCTCTTCTTTGACCTTCCAAAATCTTTTGTCCATGTCCATGCCAACTTTGGAGAGATGGTTTGCTTCTTGATTGTGATTCTTGTAAACATGAGTAAAAGTGATGTGAGTAAACTCTGTAGAACGTCTTTTGATTTCCTCAAGCACTTGAAGAAGGGTGTAGGATCTTAGAATGTGTGTGCCTTTCATGATTTCTATAGCAAACATTGAATCTCCAAAAATTTTCAGCTGCTTGGAATTATTTTCAAGGGCCAAAATCAACAGAAGATAAAAAGTCATAATCTCACTATAATTGTTTGTTGCTTCTCCTAGTCCCATGGAGAAATGAAGGGCGTGGTTGTCTAATAGATGTATGATCCCCCCTGGTCCTCCCATGGAAGGAGTGCCTTGAGAATCCCCATCAAATAAGGCCCATGGTATGTCTCTTATTTTATTTTTATTTTTGGAGGTTGTGAAACTCTTGGCGGAGAGGGTATTGAGTTTTTTTGGGGGAAAACAAAGAAGATATTGAGACAAGATATGTCACTGTGAGTTGTAGATCCAATTTTATCTTCAAAGATAACATGATTGCATTCTAGCAAAGTTCCCCAATAAAAAATAAGGGGTAGAGCTTTATATTTTCTATTGTGTTTTTCACCTAGCCTATTATGTAGTGCCTCTGAGATATGGGCGCCATTCTAGATTAAATTATGCCCTGGAGAGTGGCATATTTCAGTCCACATTGTCTTTGTAGAGGTGGAATGTAAGAAGATGTGTGCACTTGTCTCTTATTCATATTTGCAAAGGGCACATCCTCTTAGGCCTGTGAAGGATCATTTTTTGAAGGTTTTCCCAAGTTGGAGCCTTGTTTTGAAGGAGAGGCCACATAAACAATTTTGATTTTGGTGGGATGTTTAACTTCTAGAGAGGCTTGCCCCATGACCGGGGAGGATCCATGTTTGCAACTTGAAATTGGGTCTGGTAGTCAAGTTTGGGGGAGTATTTCCCCCTTGGATTGAAGGACCAGATTATTTGATCATCTTTGTCAGAGAGACGTGCATGATAACTATTTAAGGTGTGAGTATATTTCGTCCAGAGAGGTATCAATTGTTCGTCCAAGCTCAAATCCTCCCCATAAATACATCTTGTAGATTCGGTGATATATTCCCTGTGTCCCACTTGGTTTAAGTAAAATAAACCCCTTTGGTTGAGGGAGAGGATGAGGGCCTCTGGTAGCAAGTGCTTATTGGAGCATGCTACCCACGGGTCTTTCCTAATCAAGATGTTGGATCCATCACCAACTTTCAATATGAGCCAATCTCCAATGAGAGAGAAAAACTTTACGAGATATTTCCAGATAATAGTGCCTTTCTGAAAAGATTTGTTTGTGGATCGAATCCAATCTAGGAGAGATATCGAAGGGAAATATTTTTCATTGATTATTCTATGCCATAAACCTAACCCTTCAACCAGGCTCCAAAATTTTTTTGTTGCAAAATATTTTGCAAATAGAGTGATATCTTTGAGGCCCCAACCTCCATTGTTTTTTGGCTTTGAGATGGTATTTTTTGATGCTAGAACCAAAGGCCTAGATTCATCCTTCCTAGCCCAAAGGAATCAAAGAGACATTTGATTGATTTTATTCAAAACTCCTTTCAGGAACCACGCTGGAGAATTCCAATAGACTGGAATTTCTTCCATGTCAGATTTGAGAAGGACTAGTGTTCCAACTCTTGATAGCCACATGTTGCACTGTGAACATATCTTTTTTTCCACTTTTGCAGTTAGCTAAGACCTGTCATCCTTTTCGTACCCAATGGCCTTAAGGGTGAATCCCAAATATTTTAGGCCTTCGTATGGATTTTTAATTTGGTTTTCAAGACGAGTTGAAACACACAATTTTTCTTGGTCGTTAAGGGCCCAAGCTTGGAGAGATGATTTCCCCATATTTATTTGCATCCCTATTGAAGAACAAAAGGAAGGCATAATAATTTTTAGGCTTTCAAATTACAATTGTTTACCTTAATAGAAAACAAGGATGTCATCCACAAAGAGGAGATGTATGATATTACATGAGGTGGAGATTTGTATGCCTTTGAATTGTCCTTAAGAAACAACATTTGTGATGAGTCAACTTAGATTTTCTGCTACCAATAGAAATAGGAGAAGAGAGAGGGGGAAACTTTGCCTCAATCCTCTTTCCACCTTGAAGAAGGAGGTTGCAAAACCTTTTATGAGGATGGAAAAAGAAGTGTTAGTTATGCAACTGAGAATCCAAACAAGCAAGGAGTGAGAGAAACCCAGGTGTATAAGGAGGACTCTGATGTAGAGCCAACTGACATGACCAAAATCTTTTTCTAGGTCCACTTTATAGATAGTTGCCCTTTATTTTATAGAGTGGATTGATTGAATTCCTTCTTGGGCAAGCCCTATAGTTTGGTGGATCTATCTATCTTGAAGAAAACTAAATTGTTCCCTTGATATGTTGTCAAAAATGATGTCCTTTAAGCGGGTTGCAATGATCTTAGAAATAATTTTGTAGATATTGTTACAAAGGGAAATGGGACAGAACTGATCAATAGATTGGGGATTGTGGATTGCCAATTTTTGGAATGAGGGTTATAAAGGTTGAATTGAAGGGGCCCAGGATCTGCACTGTGGAATGGGAGCATTCAATAATTTTGAGTATATCATATCCTAGAATGTCAAAGGTGTCAGTATAGAATTCAACCAGAAACCCATCAAGCCCTGGGATTTTGTCCTTCTAAAAGTTGTGCAAAATCTTTTGAATCTCTTCTTTGGATACCTCTGCCATTAAGCGTTCATTTTTTCCTTGGTCCACAGAAATATGGAAGAGGCCTACAACCCTTGTTATGGAGTCTATAATGGATCTCTAATCTTCTTTGAAAAGATTCTGGAAATGTGAGATGCCTTCTTCTACCAGATCGTCAAAATTTGTGGCTACCGATCCATCTCTTCTTTGAATTGTCCAGATTTTGTTTTTGGATTTTATACCATTTGCAAAGTGGTGGGAAAAATTACTGCTTTCATCACCAAATTGGAGCCAGAGGGCTCCACTCTTAAGGTGCCATTCCTTTTCTCTGGATAAAAGGATTTTGTTTTTCTCCTTTTCCAGAAGGAGCATCTGGGATTTTTTTTCCTCACTAAATGTGTAATCCACTTCTTGTTTTTTCCAATGTTAGATTTGTTACACCTCAGGTCTGGTCTAATGTTTCCGTAGTTATACACAATTTACCCAATTGAACTATAAACATAAACACATTGATATGCCTAACTACTTAAGCATAGTGGAACATAACACTAACAATTAGATCATACAAAGGTACGCAAGTATTTAATGTCAAATATCATGTTCTTACCTCCAGAACAAGGGGCTCTCGTACCAGGGACAATGGCCCACTTTTACAAAAGAAGAATACAAAAATTCACTTACAGTATACTATAGAAACCCTCCTTGGTTTATGTGTCGATGTTGTACCAAAAATATCTCCCCTCTAGGCCACTATTTTAACAACTCACTTGGTTGTCCTCAACCTACCCTCCGATCTATCCAAAAGGCTCCACTATATCAGCCCTCAAGGGATATCCAAAGTATATTATGGATCTGTTGTTGTTCTATTTGTTAGAACTCTAATGGAAACCTTCACTACTGCTGCTAGGGTGGCTATAACATCCCCCGACAATTCCCACAACTGCCCCACAATTTTCCTAGCACTACTTCAACCTTGCCTCCATTCCCGACACACCTATAGTTGTCCTATGAGCCTCCAAAATACCCCCAACACCTTGTTGCTCCTTTCTATCCACTTGTAGTATCCCGTGACTACCTCCTGAAATATGTCCGACCCTCTAAATAGATTTTTGTAACAACCCTATTCCCCCAGCTAGTTGTTGCCACACCCATGGAAGCTCTCCTCAATCATTGCTGCTTTCTTCTAGGCCTGTGGAATCCCTTAATTAGTTGGTCGAACCTACAACAGACCTGCCCTCCTAGGCTGAGTCCTCTTGTAGCCTGTGACTTCCTCTTCTTGGTAGGTCGAGGTCCTTTCTTTGGCTGTAGCAAGGCTATCTTGGCACGCCGATCCTCTCCTAGGCCTCGATCTACCCTCCCTTGTACTCCAACAGTCTTGCGACTCTCCTCCTCTTGAAACCTACCCAAAACAAGACTCAAAACAACATACCAAACCCTCATATGTATGTTTGTCACAAAAAAATAAGATTAGAGGCAAGCTTCCTCACCTCTCCTAAAATCACATGGTTGAGGTCACCAAGGATGGACTAAAATTACCAAAGACTCTTCTCCATGTCACCACACAAAAAATGAATTGTCACAATGACTTGATCTCTATTTATATAAGTCAAAAGGGTGTGTCAAAGAGCCCTTTTACAAGTCAACATCAATTTAGGCTTTCTATGTGGTTGTGAGGCCCCATCACAAACCCACGAAGCCCGTCGTCAATCCCATAAAGCCCCAACTTCATTCCAAGGGTGTTTTCATAGAAAAAAAAGTGTAATGTGGAGCCCATGATGATTCCCACGTGCCTGAAACCTAGGCCACATGAGAATACCTTCACGAAGCGACACAAATCAACACTCCTTCTTAGGAAGGGAGGTGTTCTCACCATACTCCATAATCACTTGGAAGTATCTCTATCTCCCACGCTGGAAGTAACTTTGCTTCCAATACTGAAAGTAACTCTTCCTCCCACACTATATCTGCTACCACAACTGGTCTCCAATCCACGTGATTGGTTTCCCCCTCTATCACCAAAGCAAACATGCTCTCCAATCCTTCTGACTGTCTGCATCCTCGGTCATTGAAGCAAATCCCGTTGTCTGGCATTATCCCTCCTTGGAAGACACCCTTCTCCTATAATCCTCTCACTTCTGAGCATCTTGTTTGACCATCTCAACCCATGACACCCTCTTGACAGTCTTAGGGGATGCCTCTCTCCCATATGGACCTGAAGGTTGGATCCCACTAAGCGACTGATTCTCCCTCTGAGCCTCTTGATTCCCTCTAAGTATCCTGACTCCCTCTGAAGTCATAGTCCCTTTGAGTCTACACAACCTCCAGAGCCACCTGCTCCCTTTCCACTATCCTCTGCACAATCCTGGGAGTCTGCTTCTCCCCATTGGATTCTGAGGACTGACTCTCTCTGAACTCTGGCTCCCTCTAAGCCTGTACTACTGGTGGAGCTACCTACTCCCTTTGTGCTACTATCGGGTCCACCTTCCTCACCGCTAGTGGAGCCACCCGATCCTCCTCATTTGTCTCTTTGCTCTTGCTGGTCACAACATGCATATAATGGTCCCTAAACCTATATAGGTTTCCCTCCCTAACTCTAAGAATCACCATTGATATGAAGCTAGATCGTCTGGGCACAAACAACACCAATCCATCCATATCATCCCTGGACATCAACCAAGTCTCCTCCTGGATACAACCAATCCATATCCTCTCAAACCATGGTAACATATCTCGTGCACGTTCCCTACACAAAAGATTCCTAAAACTTGGGAAGACCACTCAATGCTATATTCACCAACTCAACATCTAATAACACTTTTCCATCCTAGAATGACATTGCATATCCCTATTGCTCAATTGTTGAGGCTGAGAACACACTCTTGGAACATCCTCCTGGGTCAAATACCTGATACATTGTTATACCTCGACAATGTGAAACTCTCTGACCCGATGAAGATTCTATCTCATCAATCTGCCAAACGTCCAAGGCTATCTCATCCGTGCCAAAGCACCAAAGCTTCACCCATCGCAACTCACCATGAAAATTCACTAGTATTCCATCCATGAGGTTGGTAATCTGCCACAAAACATATTGTTGTGATTGGGGCTCTCCGCCAATCCACCATAACTCCCAACCTACCACACCACTGAGATGCAATAATCCACAAATCCTTGTTTGAACAATCTTCTCTATGTCTCAAACCAGAGACCATATAACCTGTTGCTACCTGCAAAAGTCACTGTAGCTCCCTCTCAAAACTATCTCCTCAACACTATAAATATATCAGATCCAACTGCATCACATAACCCCAAGCTCTGATACCATGTTAGATTTTGTTGCATGTTAGGTCTGGTCTAATGTTTCCACAATTATACACAATTTACCCAAATGAACTGTAAACATAAACACACTGAGATGCCTAACTACTTACGCATAATGGAACATATAACACTAACAATTAGATCACACATAGGTACACAATTATTTAATGTCAAAATCTCTCGTTCTTACATCCAGAACAAGGGGCTCCTGTACCAAGGAAAATGGCCCACTTTTACAAAAGAATAATACCAAATTCACTTATAAAAGCTACAAAAAAGCTCCTTGGTTTTTGTGCCAATGTTGTACCAAAAAAATCTACCCTCTAGGCCATTGTTGTAACAACCCACTTGGTTGTCCTCAACCTACCCTTCAAGTTGTCCAAAAGGCTCCACTATATCATCCCTTAAGGGCTATCCAAGGTATACTCTGGATCTGTTGGTGTCCTGATTGTTACAACTCGAATGGAAACCTTCATTGTTGTTACTAGGGTGGCTGTAACAACCCCCAACATTGCTCATAACTATCCCACAATTGTCCTATCACTGCTACAACCTTGCCTCCTTTCCCAACACACATGTAGTTGTCCTATGAGCCTTCAAAATGCCTGCAACACCTTGCTTCTCCTTATTGTCCACCTATAATAGTCTGTGACTACCTCTGACAACTATACGGCCCTCTAAATATGATGATGTGACAACCCTATACCCTCAGGTTCCTGTTGCCACACATGTGGCAACTCTCCTCAATTGTTGTTGCTTTCTCCTAGGCCCGTGGAAACCCTTAATTAGCTGCTCGAACCTACAACATGCCTGCCATCCTATGCTGAGTCCTCTTGCATCCTAAGACTACCTATTCTTGGTAGGCCGAGGTCCTTTCTTTGGCTGTAGAAAATCTATCTTGGCATCACGAGCCTCTTCTAGGCCTCGAATTGCACTCCCTTATCCTCCAGTATTCTTTCGGCTCTCCTCCTCTTGAAACTTTCCCAAAACAAGACTCAAAACAATAGACCAAACACTCACATATGAGGCTCACAAAAAAAAATAGAATAGAGGCAAGCTACCTCACCTCTCTTAAAATTGCATGGCTGAGGTCACCAAGGATGGACTGAAATTACCAAAGACTCTTCTCCATGTCAATACACAAAAAATGAATTGTCACGATGAATTGATCTCTATTTAGTCCAAAGGATGTCTTTCTCTGTGGGCATGAAGCCCCATCACAAACCCAAAAATCCCATCATAAAACCCATGAAGCTCCAACTTCATTCCAAGGGCATTTTCACCCAAACAAAAGTGTGATGTGGTGCCCGTGATGATTCCCACATGCCTGGCACCGAGGCCACGTGAGAATACCTTCCCGAAGCTACACAAATCAACATCCAAGATCGAATTTGTTGTTCAATGTCAATTAATGCTTGATTTTGTTTTTGTTTATGTTCCTTTTGCTAGGAAATAGTAGCCCTCTTTACTTTTTTTAGATTTTCCAAAAATTGTGGGAATCAGGGAGAGATTCATTATAAGGCACTCGAATTTTCTTGACAAGGTCCATATATTTTTGATCTTCTAACCATGCAATGTTGAATTGAAAGGGATAGGGGGCTTCTCTGAATCAAGAGAAAATTAAAAGAAAATGGGGGAGTAATCAAAGAGTCCACCAGAAGAAACCCATTGATGAAATCTAAGCTTTTCCTGCATAAATTATTCATAGATGAGGAATTTGTCTAGTCGTTTGGCAATTCAGGCTTCTCCAAAACACATGTTGCGCCAAGTAGGAGCATATTTATTTGGTTGGATGTCGAGAAACTTGGAATCTTCTAGACCTTTGATAAATAAATATGCTAAGAGATCTACTTGTGACAAGAACCAAGATTGAAGTTTAGATCCCTCCAAATGATGATGATCCCAGAGGTGAGACGAGAGGAAAGGAAGATTTTGTTCCAGAAGATCTTTTGGTCAGAGTATGGTCCATATATATTGATGTAGAGAAATGAGAGATTATGGTTTGGAGTAAATAATTTTGTGGCCAATCCTGTCAGCAAGGCCCATGAGTTTGATAGCTGAAGAGTGTCCTTCCTCCATCCAATAATTAAACCCTTTGATCTTTGATTTGCATCTAGGGCCATAAAATTCCAATCTGTAAAGGAGGAAGAGAGGATTTTTATGGCAGAGTCACCTTCCATCATAGTTTCCTGAAGAAAAATAAGATTAGAATTATGTAAATCGACTAGCCTACGCATCGCCAATCTTTTAGAGGGCTTGGATAGCCCTCGACAATTGTGTGAGAGAATGATAATTTGGTCTTCGAAGCAGGAGCCGATGGTCTAAGAGCCCCAATGAGTGATTTTTTTTTCCTTGGTTGGATTTCAGAGTGAGCTTGTTCTTGTGCTTGAGAGATATAGGACTTCCTTCCTCTATGTGGAGGTTTTTTTTATCTAGATCATTGAAACTTCCCAAACCCCCCATTATGCCAGGGGGAGCCTCCTTTGTTTAGCACACATACGATCTCAGGTTATATTTTGGAGAAGAGGAGAAGGATGTGTGAGAGGGAGGGAGGGAATTTTGTGCGAGATGGGGCATAGGAGGGAAAGGGGGGTTTGGGACAAAGGAAGGGACCAATGGGATAAGAGGATCGAATCCAAGGTTGGAAATACCTAAGAGACCAACTAGAAAGGAACATAGAGGAAGTGGGAGCACCAGCTTTGTCGAAATTGTCTTCCTGGCCCATTTCCTTCTTTTTTCTGACATGGTACACTCCTTTTCTACATGACTATATACATGACCACAACTGCACCAGAAGGGGATCCCTTTGTAGTTCAACTCTTTAGAAAAGGTGTATCCTTGATTTTGAATAAATATATTCTCTTCTAAACCGCTCAAAAACTTGAGACTAACCATAATTATAGCCATTTCCATATACCTTGTTTGCTTGAAAGAGAGGTCTACCTAATAATAGAAATCAGGGGTTGACCCAATTTCACGAAAACCTCCTCAATCCAGAAGATTTATGGTAGTCCTGCGAGCCAGACCCATATTGGGGTGATTTCTAGTCTATTAGAGGAGGCGTTGAATTTTGGTGACCAACTTTGTAAGAATAGATCTTTGTTTCCATATCTTCATCACCACACAAGAACTTGTTTGTGTCCGAGATTGACCTAAAAATCCATGCTAACCAACCTTTTGCGAGAACTAGGCTGATAGATTCATAACCAATCATACTCCCGAAAGTTGTCACTGTCCAGATTTTGAGCGAGTTTGATGTGGGGAGTTTGCTGGCAAACCTACCCACTAAAGTGTTCTGTTGCATGGTAGTGATTTCATTAAGCTTGATCCCCTCACCAAGAATGAGATTTATGGGCCCCTCTTTATGCTTTAGTCATTTCTTAAGTTTTTGAGGTTTGTCCATCTTGGAGACACGGTAGATGCAATATGTGGCAGAGCTTTCCCCGACATAAAATATTCAGAGGTGAAACCGCCAATGAAACCCTTCTAATATGGAACCATTTGCATTTGCAAGAATGGGAAATCCAGCAAAGGGTTTGAAAAAGAGACCGATGGGGAGACATCAACAATAATGAAAGGAGGATGTGGGGGGTTAATGCTAATCAGGGAGGGGTCAAGAGAGAAGGTATAAGGGGTGGGAGAAGGGGGTACGTGATCTACAGTTTGAGAGGAAAGGGGAGTAGAGTCATCATTACTGAAGGGGGGGATATATGGCGGATCCAAGCATTGCAAATGTACATTGAGTGATAGGGAAGGGAGAGAGTTCAAAGGGAGAGTATCCATACCTTTTTCCAAAGGAAGTTAAGGTGGGTGGCAGCTGTTATCCCCATTTCTTAGGGATAACTAAGTAGATGATGTCTCGAGGCCCTTAGGTTGTAGACATGGAGTACCGATAGACATATGGTTGACAACATCTACTTGCACAGACAAAGGCCTACTTCACCACCACAAATCTCAGGTTCATCATGAGGGTATCCACCACATCAGCTTGCTTTTGGAAGACATTAGGTCTTGCTCCATGAGGTACAGTCCATGTATCATGGTGAGTGTCATTTCAATATTTTAGGCATTTGAGGTTGTTTCATTTTAAAATGCTTTTGATTATGTAATGTTTGCTTGGAAATTATGCTCTTTTCCTTGTTTCACCTTGGTGGTTGACATTATGCCCTGGTAAGTGACCACCCTTAGGGATAGGTTTTCTACTGGAAGGTCCCCTTGACATGACATCATGGCATTCCTGACCATACTTTCCACTTTCCACACTTCATCCCCTCATCTGTTTATCTTTTGGGATTTTTGGGTGTACTGAACCAAGAAGGGATTGTCCCTCATTTCATGGGTAGAAGGGGTTGAAGGCCTAAAGGCTTGTATCTGGAAAAATATAAAATCCAATCATGAACCTTCTAGATGCTTGCCCAGGGATCCTGATGAAAATGAAATGTATCTCATTAGAAACTGACGTGACCCCCCAAAAATAACTAATGCAAAATGCCAACCAAGGTGGAGCATGTGTGGGCACTGTTTTTCATGCTTAGGTAGAAGCCCCACACATTATTTTCAACTTAGGGAAGAATGATGTGACCAGGGTAGAGTCAAGGTGGGCACTTTTTTTCATGCTTAGGTAGAATACCCACCTTGGCTTCAACCTGGTGTTGAGATCAATTCCCACTTCTAAAATTTCCCTCCCCTTTTCTATTTTCCCAACTTCTTTTGTCTGTTTCTTTTCCCTCTTCTATACTTACCCAAATTCCCCTTTTCCTTTTTTCCTTCTATTTTCCCTTTCTAGTTACTACTTAGTTGCTTTTCCAAAATGGAGGGTTCGCAGACTCATGGGTTCTCACTTCCTATTCCCATATCATGAATCCGACCGGTCACCGTATCATCCTATACTTGACCATTTCTGCAGTCACGGGTTCTCAGGTTGGCGGGTTTCAAACTTTCATATCCCATGTTCTGTGACATACATTTCGTACCCAAATGATATGCGATCTACATTTTGACCATTGGAATCCCCGAGCTCCTAAGTATCTCATCTCTCCTATATTGAGTCCGACCAATGACATTACAACACTTAGCCAATTCTCAACCTTCTAAAACGACGGGTTGACGGGTTCACAAAAATCCCAAATCCTATTTTCTCTCGTCTATCCACACCATCTTCATGTTTTTCCCAATACACATTTAGTATGGTTTAATGATAATAACTCATCATGCAAGTACCGTAAAGATCGTCATTAAGTAGCAAAGGGCTCAAGGATATTTCTTATTAAACCACATTAAAGAACGATTTGCGGAAGGTTATATTATATTTCTCAAGCGATCATTTCAAATATTATCTGGATCAAAAGAACGCTCTCATCAACTTAGGGTAGAAAAAACTCGACAATAGTTCTGTTGAGATACTTTGAACATTTTTGGACATGAGCACTAGAAATTTCAGTGGTCTAGAGCGTATTCTTATTATTCATCCCCTTCTGCTCAGAAGGAAGTAATTTGGACGTCCGAAATTGCTCGTGCAGGATGTGTTCCTGAAGTTTTTGACCTGCAAGTAACTGGTTTCCTGGTGCGCTGAGAAGCATATACCAAGTCAACAGATGATTCAACTCCAAGGCCATTCTCCCATCGCTCTTTCACCTCAAGTGTTACGTAAAATGCTGAAACTCCTAGAGCCAACACTCACCTTCAAAGGTGAATATTGCAGGGATTTCTTGAAAAAACATGACAATGACCTAGATCTCTTACCTGAATTCTTGGAGAATCCTGGGACCATCCCTGAATATATTACCAGATTGTAGGTCAACTTGTTCAAAAACCCCTTTCGGGAAATTTCTTGGTTATTTACCATAGTTACGGGCCAAGAAAATACTGCGAGCATTTCCCACATGATTCTTTATATCTTATATGTTACTGTCAAGGAGCAAGCCATTTTCGATTGGGGAAAGTTGATTTCCATTGAAATCTCTTCCCAATTGTCTCAGTATAAAAAGGATAAGAAATTCTTTATGGCTTATTATTTGGTTTTTGCGATAGCGCATTGCTGTCAATTTCCTAAATTGTCTATATGTAAGAAGGTGAAATGTGAATTTGACCCTGCGACCTTTTGGTACCAAGTGTTATGGAGGCACAAAGCTTCCCTACATTTTTATGAAGTTTTCAACGACTTTGTCTCAGTTCTTAAAGGATTCTTATTTGGAAAAGATACCCCAAGAATATCTGCTCAGGCTAGTAAATTCCTGGATAAAAAGGGGACTTTTGAGAAATGGGAAAATTATAATGTTATCAGGATTTTCGATTCTAAGGAAAATCCCTCCTTTCTTCCATGCCATATATCTGACATAATGTTTTTTACATAAGTTGCAAGGCAATATAACTTCTGGCTGCACTTTTTTCATGAAAAATGAAAAAAGCAATTCATACCCTTGCCTTGGAAAATTGGGGATTTTGTATTCAAAAGTATGAACAAAATTGATGAATTTGCAAACCACTTCCATAACTTAAATCTCAAGTATGATGAAAATATTAGAGGGTTTAACCCTAACAAAATATTTTTGGAATATATGTTAACAGTGGGTTTTAGCAGTTCATTTATCCACATTGTTCGAGGAGAAGAAGAAGATAATAACATGGGCAATCCTACCCACACTACTGGCGACTTAGAGATGATACTCAATACCGATGAATTTTACAAACAGAGAGGAAAGGGTCCCAGCGAGAAGAGTGCCCAGTCCCCAACTGTTACTCCTAAAACTACAACACCTCGGAGCAGTGCTCCAGCGACCCACCAATCTAAAAAAGTAATCAACAGTAGTTCAGGCAGAGGAGGAGAAAAGAACCCCCCTCTAGGAAAAATTGAAAGCTCACATAAACTCTCTTTGAGTAAGAAGATGGAGAATATTGTACAAGAGGAAGAAGAACATTGCATCGAAATTGACATCAATAGCTTCTCCCTCGAAGATATGGAGCTCGAGGCTGACATTGAGAAAATGTTTCCTAACATTGATCAATTAGGAGGTGCAACCCACCAAAATCAGTCGTTGGAAATTGTTGAGAATGAGAACTTTGAAGATTAAGAATCATTTGTATTTCAGAGCACTGTCTTTGAAAACGAATCTAAGAAATTAATTATTGAGAAGAGTGATGTGAAGAATAAAAAGGGGAAATCTCATTCAGAGGTTAAACTGAGAAATATGCGGCCTTCCTAGTTTTTTAGAATCTATAAAGAAACTGGTGATGCATTGGACGACTCCATTGGTGGTCTCGAAGCGAAAAATATAAATTTAAAGGAAAGGATTAAGGAACTTGAAGAGACCTTGATGCCTCTTCCACTTCTTGCCATCCCTTTCACAATTGTCAGACCCACCATGCCCGCAGCCAAATTAAAAGGATCCTCAATCTTACTCACATCAGTCAGGAGCTATGTGGAGAACAATATCAAGAAAATAATGGTACTGATTATAGAAGCTTGGGAAATTTCAAAGAACATGATTTCTTTTGGCTCGAGGGTGCATGCCTTCCATGAGGGTTTACAGACCGACCTAAGAAATGAAGATGGTTTCTACCTTGATGCCGTGGTACCCTTTGGTATTAAATTTTCCAACATGTCAGAGTTAAAGAGAAGAGAGGAGGACCTTCTCTCTCCAAGTCGGATCAAGCAGCTGAATGCCTACTGTAAAGAAAAAATAAAGAACTTGAGCAACATTGTTCAAGCATGCATCCAAGCCATAACAAGGAGAGAAGAGCTATTCAAAAGGATCACATATGTGAACCTAGCCAGAATCACTAACGAAGTCCAAGATCCCAAGTTGATCCTCAACTCGTTGTTCCTAACAAAACAACAGTTCGATGAACAAGTTGATATTTTTAAAGGATTGTCAATTGAAAAATTCCATGGTATAATTGAATATGATGAGAATGTCATAGATAACTAGTTAGTGGATTACTCCGTAAAAAATCAGGATATTGAAGAAGCATTACATGAAATTTCCCTTGATCTCCGAGACTTGGTGGGTGAAATTTTCAACATTAAAATCCAACATGAAATCAACGTGGCACCTATGAAAAGTTACATCGAAGAATGGTTCAAGAAAGCTATCGATAAATTGACAAATGAAGGGCAAGAAGCAGTTGAGACGGTTCCTATAACTATTAATGAAAACTATAAAAGGACATCAACAAGCAAATGAACCCACGAGAGACTATCATAGTAAGTTTATGCTAATCACATCCTTCTTTTCTTTATCAAGTCCTTCATCCAATTATTCTACCTCTTTCACTAGAAAGGTTTAATTGAGGACTGATAACTCCTTTTTTTCTTCATACCAGGTCTTGCTGATCCTTCTACCGCCCACTGTCTTCCTTCTAAAATCTTAGTTCTTATATTTATTTGCTTTATGGTACATGGGAGCCCTAATCCTAGTATTTAAGACAAACACATTTACAATTTCAAAGAATATGCAACAAACTATATATATTTTTTGGAAATTTCAAGAGAGCTACTTTGGGAACAATCTCGAGTGTGCTTTGTAACATTGTTTTCAGAATATAAAGTATTTGAGGTTGATCTATCATTATCTTTATTTGAGTTTCCCATGTGTCCACTCTGTTAAAGTTCTCTTATGCATGCAGATCATATTCTTTTTATTTTATGTGATAAAAAATCTTTATCTTAAACTATGATGGATGTGAGCAAATTTTGTTTATTTGCTTTAAATGCGTGAAATGTGTAATTCCTAGTCCTTTCTCAGGAAATTTCTTTAAAAAGAAAACAAAAACATTTTCCATTTATTTTCTTGTAATATTTCTATTTCTTTGAATTACTATGACAAACTTCTCTCAAGTCCCACATTTTGAATATTTGGAAATCTCAAGAATATCTAAAAGAGGAGTACCACCTCTATAAAAATGTAGGGGGATTTACATCCTCGTGAGGTTGGCGATTCAGACCGAATAGATTCAAGCGTCAACATTTTGGCGACCGTACTAGGGACTTGAACTAAAATTTGGAACCTGGTCTACCATTTTTGAGAGAATATATGACTTTGCCCCAGGATAATCAACCTCGTTTGGAAATTAGATTGAATAATCAATGAAGCATTTTACATCAGTTGTACAATCTGGTAATAACAACAACCAAGACCCGAGAAGAGTTAGAAAGATCCTGGCAGATCTTAGTCTAAGAAGAATAACGAGAAATCCTCCTAAGGCAAAGGAGAGAGGAACGACAATTGTTGGATTACTGAGAGGGGGGGTGAATCAGTAATAACGTAATTATAATCCTTTTTCTTCAAATGTTATATCAATGTAGAATTATTATGCAATAATGAGTAGTAATAAATAAACAATCACACACATACACAGTACACCAGTGTTTTACGTGGAAACCCAAATCGGGAGAAAACCACAGAATGATTTTTCTTATATGTCTTGAAGAATCACATTCATTGGAAGCACCAAATTCCTTTGTTTTCCAGCTGCAACTGGAAGGAGGCTCCAACCCCCTAGTTTCTCAGGCTACAACCTGAGGGAAGCTCCAACTCCCCAAATCTCTGGCTACAACCAGAAGGAGGCTACAACCCCCAATGTTCTCCGGCTACAACTGGAAGGTGGCTACAACCACTTGTCCTTGCCCCATCCTGCCACCCTGAAGTAGAAGGAGAATGATGGAACCACTGTCACACTATCACTGTGAGATATACCACTGTAAACCTGTACCAATAAATCTGAACCATGCATCAACCATGCATCAACCTGTACCTCAACCTGTAATCAACCTGTACCACAAACAAGTGCATCAACCATGCACCAACCTGTAATCAACGTGTACCATAAACAAGTGCATCAACCATGCACCAACCTATAATCAACCTGTACCATAAACAAGTTCATCAACCATGCACCAACCTGTAATCAACCTGTACCATAAACAAGTGCATCAACCATGCACCAACCTGTAATCAACCTG
>ML781342.1:805464-837353 GCA_009831015.1 Picea engelmannii | reverse complement strand
TACCGTTACCCATCAAACAAACTTGGGTCCATTACCCAAACCTGGGGTCTCCAACTTCTCATGGCCATAACTCTCTAACCGTGAGGAATTATGTGATGTTCCACATACCACCAGAAATGACATGACAAGCACTATCCATCTAGAATATTTTCCCTGACAAATTCACTTTCCTTCATCTCATTATTCCACAATTAAGCATGGGTTCTCTTACTACACAAAGCGTCTTCCTGTGAGGGCTTTCACCATAAGGGGACCACTTTGGAGTTCATCCATATTTAATTCTTATCAACATGACAAAACAATAATGAGTCATATTTACATCAAACACTATTGGGTCCATTACCCAAACCTTTGTGCTACGGGTTTTTCTTCAAGGGTTGACATCAATGACAACCAACCTTAATCAACAACAATACTGAAGAAATCAACGGCTAGCTAGAGAAACACGAGAACAAAGTCGGGATTGAAGCTAGACGAATACAAGGGACCTATTTCCAGAAGTAAAAGCAAGGAACTATTTATTCTTAGAAGTGAGAAGTTTGTCCCTGAAATCTCTCCAGAAATGGCAGAAAGAAATGAACAACCCCGAGATGAGCATCATGAGGAGAGACAAGGAGGTGGAAGAAATGTTGCAAGAAATCAAGGAAACCCAGTATTTGAAAATCCAACGAGGGTAAGAGATTCCCCTCTAAATATTTTAGGTGATAAACATGATCTCCATGTTCTCCCTAAGGGTACCTTAAAGGAATTTTCTGGAGACAGAGCAATCGATGCAAAGAGGCATCTGCACTTATTTCTTGATGTTTGTGATTTTCACCGTGTTGAGTATGACGATGTCATGGTAAGGTTGTTTCTGCAAACCTTATTAGGAAGAGCGTATGAATGGTATACAACATTTCCCAATAGATCAATTCGCTCATTTAATTACCTCGAAGCTATGTTCTTGACTATGTTTTCCCCTCCAATTTATTACCATACCCTTCTCACCGATTTCACCCAGATTGGTTTGAGGAAGAATGGAAGGATATGAGATTTTTATCTCAGGTTCAATAAAACCTTGAGTAGGATTCCAGAAGATAAAATACCAAATGAACCAGTCATTCTTGGTTGTTATAAGAATGCAATGCCCCCGAATGTAAAATATGCTATAAGAGCATCCCAAATGGATAATTTGGTGGAGGCAATGACTAAATCCACCGATATGGAAGAAATTATGATTGAAACGGGCGTTGACCTCGACATTATACTGGGAAGAGTACAAAGGCAGATGGGAGTATTAAATATTGATAATAAAGGAGCTTCCAGTTCAAGAAAGAATGAAGAATTCAAGCATCGACCAGATCAAAACCAAACAGTGGGAAGATGAATTTTCAAAGGAACCATACCTGACATAGAGGTTAACCCTGTGGCGACACAGGAAATTAAGAAAAGAATCGAAATTGCATAGATGAATAGAACCATCAAACAAATGTAGAGCACGATAACTAGACTAAGAAGGGGAGATAATTACATGCCAAATCCGAGAATGCCAATCCCACAGAAAAGGAGGAACCGTCCCCAAGAAAACATAGTGAGGTTTGAGAACACAAATAATTTGCAAAGACCAAGGGTTCCCAGACAACCTACTCCAAACGCGGTTGTTCTAGGTGATGTCTATGATGAGTAATTAACTGAGCAAGAGAATTATTACTCACTTGATGAAAGCTCCGAAACTGTGCAGATGGACATATGTGATATGTCCATGTATATATTTGAAGACGACGACAATGATCCCAACTCGCAAGAAAACATTGCCCACACAAGAGGATTTGTAAATAGACCATAAAATAAAGGCGATTCTGATAAAGACAACCAAAAAGAAAAACAAAAAGAAAAAACTAATGAGAAAAGAGAAAATGAGAAAATGAAGGATAGTGTTGGAAGTAAAAGGAACCACATGATGTCAAACTCCACTCAAATGAAATATAATGTTGTAGAGGATTTGAGTAACTCAAGGATAACCCTACCCTTTACGGAAGTGGTGAAGATTCCCTAGCAAAGAGAAAACATTTTGAAGTTGTTGGATGATCCATCTGAAATAGCAGAAGTTGTTGTTACCAGTCCAAAACAAATCCCTAGCTAGTCAACTGCTAAGATGAGAGGTAAAATTCCTCCCTTTTACATTTCTATTGAAAATCATGATGTTGCACTGCATAATTGTTTAGTTGAAGCTGACGTGATGAACAATATCATGCCACTGGCGCTCATGGAGGCATTGGGAATGAGTTGCACCAAGTATTATGAAACCTTTGAAAGTATATATGCAATTGATTCTTGAAAAGTGCCAACTTATGGAGAAATCAATGACTTTTATGATTGGATTACAACAGCCCCCCATATCATTACAGTTTTCAATATTATTGTGGTATACCTTCCTCCAACATATGGAGTTGTGCTGGGAAGAGACTGGACATCTATGATTGAGGGATATATAATGAACAATGAAAGTTGTATGATGCTAACAAGCAAAGAAGGAGAAATGATTAAAGTGCCCCGTGAACCTAGAAAACCCTTCTCTTTCAAGAAGAAGGAAAATGAATTAATGGAGGATTATATAGATGTCGGGATTGGAAGTTATACTATCCTAGACATAGTGCATAACGAAATCCTGGAGCAAGTGAAAGACACAGAGAATCAAGAATGTCCATTTGAAGGGTATTGGAGGATTTCAGTTGATGGAGCTTGTTCAAGCTCTGGGAATGGAGTTGGAATTGTTCTTATGAGTCCAAGTAAGATTATGCATCCACATGCTATTAGATTGGAGTTTTCATGCACTAATAATGAAGCAGAGTACGAAGCTTTGATTCAGGGGATGATCCTTGCACATAAAATAAAAATAGAACATCTAATTGTAACTGGCGACTTAGAGTTGGTTATCAATCAAGTTACCCAGAGGTATAAAATAAAAAAGGAAAGACTCAAGTTGTATTTCAAAAGAGTTAACAAATTAATGGAATCTTTTAGTTCCTTCAACATTTCTTTTATTCCAAGGTACAAGAATCATAAGGAAGATTCACTAGCCTTGGAGGCCTCATTGTCAAACCCATAAGATATCCAAAGCAAAACGTCTTTCCAAGTAGAAAGAGCTTTCCAACCGTTCGTGCCCGATAACATTGAATATTTGCAAGTATTTGAGAACGATGAACAACTGGATTTTTTTTTGTTAAATGATGATGATGATGATGAAGACGATCACTCGTATGCTATCCCCAAAGATTGTATGCAATCTAAATCTCTTTTTACGAAAGATGATCATGCTAAGCATATCCTTGAAGAAATTCCAGTTTGAAAAGTGCAAGTGACGAGAAAATTCAATATTGGAATTGACAGTTCCTCGAAATATGTCAACTTGGGAGTTGATTGCACCACTGAGGAAGTTGATTAATATGTTTCCTTATTCAAATAATACGTCGATGTGTTCACTTGTACCTATGATGATTTAAAAGCTTACGATAAAACTATATTCTAACACATCATTCCTTTGAGGGAAGGAGAAAATCCATTGAACCAAAAAATAAGGATGATGAATCCCAAGTTGAAGCCTCTGGTAAAGATTGAATTGGAGAAATTGAAGAAGGCATGAATAGTTTATCCCATTAGACACTCAGACTGGCTTTCAAATCCCGTGATTGTAAGAAAAAAGACTGGGGAAATCCAGATGTGTGTTGACTTCATAGACCTTAACAAAGAAAGCATAAATGATAACTTTCCTGTGTCTAATATGGAGTTCCTTCTCCAGCAAGTTACTGGATCGGCCTGTATGTCAATGTTGGATGGTTTTCTGGATATAACCAGGTCTTGGTGGTTGAGGAAGATAGGGAAAACACAACATTTATCACACCTTGGGAGACATATTCATATGCTAGAATGCCCTTTGGTTTGAAGAACGCTGGAGACATATTCCAGAGGGCCATGGATTATGCAATTAGCGGGTTGATAAGAACATTTATGGCAGACTATCAAGATCACTTGACAGTGCACTCAAAGAAAAGGGATGATTATTTCCATCATTTGAGAAAGGTTTTTGAAAGATGTAGATTATATGGTGTCTCTCTGAATCCAAAGAAATGCTTGTTCGCTGTGACTCAAGGAAAATTGTTGGGCCATATTGTATGCAAGGAATGGATTTACATAGATCTGGAAAGAGTTAAAGCAATAAACGAGCTCAACCCCCGACATCCAAGAAGGGAGTCCAATCATTTTTTGGAAAGAGCAACTTTGTGTGGAATTTTTTTCCTGACTATGCAAGTATCGTGAAGCCGATCAATTTGTTGTTGAAAAATGAACAAAGGTTCAAATGGACAATGGATACTCAAGAGGCATTCAATAATATCAAAGGAGAAATCACCACTTCTCCAGTCCTCATTAGTTCAGACTTTCAAAGATATTTCATTATATATTCATTTTCTACAGAGACAATTGTTTCATCCGTTCTTACTCAGAAGAATATCAAAGGAGAAGAACTCCCAATAAGTTTCATGAGAAAAATCCTACATGACTATGAGTTGAGGTATTCATAACTGGAGAAGCAAGCCTTGGTTCTTGTAAAATACTTAGCACACTTTCAGACGTACATATTGAACTCCCATGTTATTTCTTATGTTCCCTCATCACCAATGAATATTCTTTTGAATCAACAATTGAGAGAAGGAAAATGGGTTAACTGGTTGGCAAAGATACAAAAATATGATATCGAGATTAAAACTTTAAAATCTATCAAAGGACAAGGTTTATGTAAGCTCGTCACAAATGGAGATTCAATCGATGGAATGATTTAAATTTCACTGGGAGAACCATTAGCTGGTTCAAAATGGCATGGAGATATTATATTCTACTTAAGGTCCGGGCAATTTCCTATCACCATGAACCCCAAGGAGCAAAGAACAATGAAGATGAAGGCGAATCAATATGTGTTGATTGCTGACATACTGTTTAGGAGAAATTATGATGGTACACTATTGACATGCATTGATGAAAATCAAAAGATAATTCCATGAGGGAATGTGCGGTGGATACTTTGCACCTACTGCAACCACCCACAAGATAATAGGAGCAAGATTCTATTGGCCATCACTTTTCAGAGACTCGTATACCATAATAAGGAAGTGTGTGTCATGCCAACAGTTTTTAGGAAAAATGAAGAGATCCGCGATGCCTTTGAAGCTCATAATTGTAGAACAATCGTTCGCCCAATGGGGACTTGATGTTGTCAGGCCAATTAATCCAAAGTCCAGCAAGGGGCATATGTACATTCTCACGGCTACATATTATTTCACAAAATGGCCGAAAGTGGTGGTATTAAAGAAGGATGATGTTGAAGAGCTAATTAAATTCCTCAAAGATAATATTTTTTCGAGATTTGGTGTCCCAAATAAATTTATCACAGACAATGGTTTGATTTTCATCGGGTTGAAGTTTACCGAGTTTTGTGAAGAATATGGAATCATCATGGGTCAATCATCGAATTATTATCCACAAGGTAATGACCTTGCTGAATCCACAAACAAAAAACTTGTTCAGATACTGAAGAAAACCATTGACAAGAACCAAAGGAATTTACATCTAAAGCTGACGGATGCATCATGGGCAAGCATAATGACTCCGAAGGATAGCACCATAATGTATCCATATATATTGGTTTATGGGAAAGAAACGAAAATTCTGATTAGCCTCGAGCTCAATCCTTTGATTTCTGTGGTTAATACCGAAGATGCATAAGACAATTCACCCATCTAGAGGAGAATTAGATAGTTGTTGAAGTTGGAAGAAGAATGAAGAAAATCCCTGAATCAAACTTCTTAGAGGTAACAGAGCATCAAAATATATTTTGATCAGAGCACAACTGTAAAGAATTTCCATAAGGGAGAGATGATGTTATTTTGGAATAAGGCCAAAGAGAAACCATCGATGCATACAGAGTTCGAAGCACTTTGGATCAGACCATACATCGTCGAGAAGATCTTGGGTCTTAACTCCTATATGCTCCAAGACATGAAGGGTAAAATATTAATGCTACCTATCAACGAACAACATTTGAAAGGTTTCTTCTCCTAAGACTTTGTCATTCTCATTGTACATATTTTTATATTTCAGTTTGTATATTTTTACTCTGACTCCATAGCCCATTAGGCGGAAGCACCTGGTCATGAAAGGATTTAGATTCTTGACAACCCACAGGGGGTTATCATCCCACAGTTGGAGCCAGTTGTTGAGATCAATTCCCGCTTCCAAAATTTCCCTCCCCTTTTCTATTTTCCCAACTTCTTTTGTCCATTTTTTCCCCTCTTCTATACTTACCCAAATTCCCCTTTTCATTTTTTCCTTCTATTCTCCCTTTATAGTTACTACTTAGTCATTTTTCCAAAATGGTGGGTTCACAGGTTGGCGGACTCACAGGTTTTCACTTCCTATTCCCATATCATGAGTCCAACCAACCGCCATTTCATCCTATACTTAATCATTTCTATGGTCGCGGGTTCCCGAGTTGGTGGGTTTCAAGCTTTCATATCCTATGTTCCATGACATACATTTCGTACCCAAACGATCCACGATATACATTTTGACCATTGGGCTCCTCGAGCTCCTAATTATCTCAGCTCTCCTATATTGAGTCCGACCGACCGTGTTAAAACATTTATCCAATTCTCAACCTACTGCAATGACGGGTTCGTGGGTTGACGGGTTCACAAAAATGACAAATCCTATTTTCTCTCGTCCGTCCCCGCCACTTTTGCGCTTTTCAAAATAGACATTTAGTATGGATAATGCTAATAACTCATCATGCAGATCCCGTAAATATCATCATTAAAAAGCGAATGGCTTAAGGATATTTCTAATTAAACCACATTAAAGCACGATCTGCAAAAGATTATATTATATCTCTCAAGCGCTCATTTCAAATATTATCTGGATCAAAAGAATGTTGTCATTAACTTATTGCAGCAACAACTCAACAACAGTTCCGTGGATATACTTTGAACATTTTTGGACGTGAGGACCAACACTTTAAGTGGTCTAGAGCGTATTCTTATTATTCATCCCATTCTGCTCAGAAGGAAGTAATTTGGACGTCTGGAATTGCTTGTGCAGGATGTGTTCCTGAGTTTTTTGACTGGAAGGAACTGGTTGCCTGGTGCACTGAGAAGTATAGACCAAGTAAATGGATGATTCAACTCTAATACCATTCTCCAGTCTCTCTTTCACCTCAAGTGTTCTGTAAAATGATGAAACTCCCAGAGCCAACACTCACCTTCAAAGGTGAAGATTGTAGGGATTTCTTGAAAAAACATGACAACGATCTGGATCTCTTACCTGAATTATTGGAGAATCTCGATGCCATCCTTGAAGATATTACCAAATTGCAGGTCAACTTGTTCAAAAACCCCTTTCGGGAAATTGCCTGGTTATTTACTAGAGTTATGGGCCAAGAAAATACTGCCAACATTTCCCGCACGATTCTTTATATCTTATATTTTACTATCAAGGAGCAGGCCATTTTCGAGTGCGGAAAATTGATTTCCATTGAATTCTCTTCCCAATTGTATCAGTATAAAAAGGATAAGAAATTATTTATGGCTTCTTATTTGGTTTTTGCGATAATGCATTGCTGTCAATTTCCTAAATAGTCTATATGCAAGAAGGTGAACTGTGAATTTGATCTCGTGACCTTTTGGTACCAAGCGTTATGGAGGCACAAAGTTTCCCTGCATTTTTATGAAGTTTTCAACAACTTTGTCTCGGTTCTTAAAGGATTATTTCTTGGAAAAGATACCCCAAGAATATCCGCTCAGGCTAGTAAATTCCTGGATAAAAAGGGGACTTTTGAGCAAAGGGAAAATTACAATGTTATCATTATTTTCGGTTCTAATGAAAATCCATCCTTTATTCCATGCCGTATATCTGACAAAATGTTTGTTACAGAAGTTGCAAGGAAATATAACTTATGGCTGCACTTTTTACATGAAAAACGAAAAAAACAATTCATACCTTGCCTTGGAAAATTGGGGATTTTGTATTCAAAAGTATGATCAAAATTGATGAATTTGCAAACCACTTCCACAACTTGAATCTCAAGTATGCTGAAAATATTAGAGGGTTTCACCCGAACACAATATTTGTGGAACATATGTTAACAATGAGTTTTATTAATTCATTTATCCGCACTGTTCTAGGAGAAGAAGAAGATAATAACTTGGGCAATCCTACCCACACTGCTGGCGACTTAGAGACTGTACTCAATACCAATGGATTTTACGAACATAGAGGAAAGGGTCCCAGTGAGAAGAGTGCCCAATCCCCAAATGTTACTCCTAAGATTAAAACACCTTGGAGTAGTTCTCTAGTGGCCCACAAATCTAAAAAAGTAATCAACAGTAGTTCAGGCGGAGGAGACAAGAACCCCCCTCCAGGAAAAAATGAAAGCTCACATAAACTCCCTCTGAGGAAGAAGGGGAAGAATATTGTACAAGAGGAAGAAGAGCATCGCGTCGAAAGTGACATCAACTGTAAATCTAGATGTTATGACACAGTCTCAACATCCAAAAGCAGTCTATAAACCCATAAATGTGTTTCCTAAACGTTCTGGAGCATCATTCTAATGGTCGGGGCGCCTCCAATGGTCATGTAACTTTTCCAGGGCGAAGTCCAAATTTGCGCGGACCTGCTGTTCCAGCGAGGTTCAAACTTTGCAAACCTGCCTCCTGCGAGGTTCCAGTCTGCGACGTCTTCCATATGGTTTCCTTAACTTCTTGTAGCTTTTCCAACTTAGCCTTCTTTTTATTGAGCTTCCTTGCCTTCTTTCTAGTTATATGAGTCTCTTTAACTGTTTCTGGAATCCTCTTTTCATTTTTATTCTTGTCTTCCCCTAGCGTAGTGGCTTCGCATTATTGAGGTACACTCAAAGGTTTTGAAGTTAATTTCCCTTTTCTTAACACTTCCCGAGTGGGCACACTTCTCTCTTGGATAGATAGGTCCTTCAAGCCTTCTTTCATTCTTTCAACCTTGATATATTATTCTCTTGCTTTCTGTCCCTCCCGCGTTGTTACTTTGCTCTGTTTCTTTGACTTATCCTCTCATTCTTCTATTAGTTTGTCTATTTTCCTAGCTATGAAATCCCTTAATTATTGCTTTTTATTTTATGTAGCTTCTTCCTTTGCTTTCGTTATGATCTGATCTTTCTCAATCCAAGTCTTACCTAACAAAAGAGGGAAAGGGGTGTTGTCCTCAACAAGCCTAATGACTTCAAATTCTTCTTCAGTCGATGTTCCATGAACAATAATAAGAACGATATTTTCTCTTCCACAAAGTTATCATATTGCCCTTAAACAAGCCTATCCTTCCTAAAGAAGGTACCATAGTAGGCTTTCCCAAAACTTCCCAAGTTTCTTCTATCATGATATTCACTTGTGTTTCTTCATCCAAGACACAGTCTATGTCGAAGTCTTTTATTCTTGCACTTATGCGTTGTTTTTCTTTCAAGCTTTCTGGTAAACTGACATCTTTATGAACATCCATCGTTTATTCCAACTATAATAACATAGTCTGAACTTCCTCTGACCTTTTCTCTTTATGACCTTCTAACATACCCTTAGCCTCTTGACTCTTTTCATAATTTTCTTGTCGTATGTCCCTCCCTTCAACTTTAGAAATAATCCTTGGACAATCCTCAACCTCATGACCAACAACCTTACAACAAAGACAAATAGGGCCTACCCTAGGGCATTCCTTAGCAAGATGTCCCGACCTTCTATAATTATAACACAAAGTCAATCCAGTTTTTCTCTTAAATGTCCCCCAATATTTTCTGTACTGTGCACTTTCCCTAGGATCATAGTGTTGGACCTGCAATTTGTAAAAATTGTTTCTAGGTTCCCGCATCCACTTATCAGTCAAAAAACTCTTTTTATGCATAGGAATAACATATATTTCTTCATTTTTATTAGATCTACTCAAATCAACTCTTTCTTTCAATTGCACCCTAGCCTTCAGACTAGGACAAAATCTATTAAACATACTTAAATTCATGCTTTCAAAACAAAATTTTTCACTTATCTTTGTCTTACCAAAGCACAAAGCTTACCTCTTTTCTTTAGAACAACTTACTTTCTTGGCACAAAGATTCACAAGTCAAGTAGAGTAATGCGCACTTTAGCAACATATCTATGCACAAAACTTCTCTTTTTATTTACTTTAGTTCCCAGCAATCACAGTTTCAGGTCCCGACAACGGAACCATTTGTTGGCACAAGGAAAGACCCAGGGTTCAAAACTTAACAACGCACCAAAAAAACCCAGACTATCATCCCTTTCGGAAACACATGTGAAGTAAGCAAAGTCTCATCTGAGGTAGAAGCAGGGGGGGTTACAGGATGCATGTGTCTGTAACCAGGCTGGGACACAGATCTGTGGCAAGAGCACTTCACAAAATATTCTGTTAGCGCTTAGGAAGTGAACATGCATTAGTTATTTAACCTAATTAATACCGTAGAGCATAATAAAAAATAGATAAACGCAGTAACAACAAGATATTATGCACCCTAAGCACTTAGCACTATGAGTTAAGTCTAGCATTTATTTACCCTTTAACCATAAGTAAAATATTTAAGCAACAAAGCATTCATTACACATCATAATCAAAGCACTACGCAAATGCATAACATAAATAACATTACACAAAGCAAACCATGAGACACCAAATATACGTGGTTCACCCTAGGGTGGGGATACGTCCACAAAATGCTTTGCCTCTTTATTATTCACCAAGATCTTACATCTAGTCACTCCTGTGCACTAAGCCACAAAGTCGAACTTTGCACAAGACAAGAGATCTGCGCACTAAGCACTAGATCCTCCTTCTTTACCTTCCAATGCTAGGTCACATGCACAAAGCCACAATCTCTTATCACAACACTTAGCAGCTGCTACAAAATCACAGTCGAGCACAAAGCCTCGACCACATACATTCCTTCGCACAAAGATACTTGAACTACTTATTCTACACTACATTATCCTTTATTTATACTTTACAAAATCTTACAACAAGGCCTAAACATGGGGAAAACCCATGGGACGACATCCCATAAACCCATTACAAAACCCTAGAGGACCCCTTATTGGGTCCACATAACCCTCAAAATAGGTGAGATCCACGATCTCATCTCCTCCTAGGCGCTCCTACTTCAATCAGCGTGTTGAAGTCAAAAAGTGGGCCAAAACCTCCAAAAATGACCAAAGTTTCCCCGAAACTTGGTCGAGGGCCAACAATCATCAATCAGATGATTGTGCACATCCTGCAGATGTATAAATCTAAGCATCCATGTACATGGGATGAGAGTCTTCCCCATGTTCAACACAACTACAACATGGCTCTCCACAACTCCACCAACCATAGCCCCTTTCAGGTCGGGCATCGATTCCAACCCTTGGGTCCCATTGATGTTGCACTACCTCTTGAAACCACATAGATAGATTCTTCTCATGTTCAGTCAGAGACCGACAAAGCCACCAGATTCATTGAGTGGATTCAACACATTTGCCCATAGTTCCATGAGATTTTGCAGAAAGCTAATGCTAAGTACAAGCAACACCATGATCAACATCGGGTTCCACACATGTTTCAGGTGGGAGACAAGGTATGGTTACATTTGTAGAAAGAACACCTTACAGGGCCCCATTGGAAGCTCTTTCAACTCAGAGATCACATAATAGTTGACACCAACGTAGCTCAACCTTGACTGCATGGAACATGCATCCACTGATCAAACAGTGGACACACAAGTCAAGGGTACTCGCCAACAGAGAATCCAACGTTATTGGGTTGTCAAGGTGGGGCAACTCTTGCACCAATGAAAGTGGTTCACCCGTAGCCAAATTCAACAGAAATTTCCTCACCTGATGGGGGCACTCAACAAAATGGAGACCATTGCTTCCTAAGGGGGGAGGACTGATCTAGGTGGATATTGGTCGCCACCCACTTATTCCAACTGGCTCCTCTTGACAATTTATAGTTCAACACGTTCTTTTGTAATTATTTGTAATTATGGGTTCTACACTTTTGGGGTTGTCTAAATCCCTACAAAGCTTCCAGGTTGAGATTGGTGGCCTCCCACCTAATCCAACTGGCTTATTTTGGAAGTTTCACATCTTTCTATACTTCTAGGACTGTTTTGGGTCTCTAAACAATGTTTTTTTTTTTTGTCTTTCCACAGTTAAACTGTAGACGAAGTTAGAGTTTGATGACATAATGTGTATTTCTCTAAAATACCTTTCCAACGGGCTATCACACTCCTAAAATAGAGGTCATATGCAAAAGTTACGACCTCGAGAAGTTGAGGTACCAACTTACCCATCGGGGCCCACATAACTTTTGGTGTTTCATCTCTTAGGGTTGGGTTTTTGGATGTCTAGTGTTTTGGAATTTATGAGTAATGTTAAAAAGGCCTCTAGATCCTCATTGTAATCATTCTTCTTAGAAGGATGCGCGTAGCAGCCGCATCTCTTCTCAGAGATAGCTACCACCATTTGAGCAAGTTGTTTTTAGTTCTACAGTTTTATAGTTTTAGCCTATTTTATTTATTCAATATAAGTTGTTGTTCACTAGATATCTATTGTTGTTCTCCATATCTATGTGTTATTGTATTCATTCTATTATTCATTTCGTTCCGCTCATAAATTTGGATCAGTGATTACCAGGTTTGAGTGACCAAAGGTACTGATGAGTGACCAAGGTTCACATTTTCTAAACAACATCATTCAGGAACTCACTCAGGAGTTCATGATCCACCACCAAAAGAGAAGTTCCTATCATCCTCAAGCTAATGTGCGGTTGAATCTTTCAATAAGATTTTAGAACATGCTTTAAAAAAAGTTTGTAATGTGCATCGTGATGACTAGGATCAATGGATCCCTGCAATATTATGCACATATTGAACAACCTACCGAAGGGTGATGAAGTGCACCTCATTCAGATTGGTCTACGACAAAGAAGTAGTCATGCCACTTGAGTTTATTGTTCCTAGTATATGCTTTTCTATAGCTACTCACATGACATATGAACATTCACTTCAACACATGTTAAATGAACTCATGGAACTAGAAGAGGATTGTCTGGTGGCGGGATTCATCCAAGTAGTCGGAAAGCAAAGACAAAAGGCATGGCATGATCACAACATCTACCATAAATTACTACAGCGAGGCTCTTTGGTGTTGTTATACGACATAAAATATTTATAGTACCCTAGTAAGTTAAGCATGCATTGGTTGGACCCTGTCCACCTGGTTTACATAAATGAAGCCAGTGTAGCCAAGATGGCTACATTGTAGGGACAACCATTCAAGGGAATTTCCAATGGTAGCAGGTTGAAGGTGTACTATGGCCTGTAGGGGTCACCTATCATTTAGCTACATTTATCCAACCTAGATTTCTAGTAGGGTAGTCTTAGGGTAGGATGTACAATAGGTAGAAAATTACATAGTTGGCATAATTCACCTTTTTGGCATCACTAAGTACACTCCAGTCAGATAGGTGGACTAGATAGATTGAAACCTTTGTAGATTCCCCATATTTCCAATCCAGGTCGAAGTTATGGCCAACGTACAAGGTGCTAGATTTGGTAGGGGATTCA
Source organism: Picea engelmannii (assembly GCA_009831015.1). Lineage (NCBI taxonomy): Eukaryota > Viridiplantae > Streptophyta > Pinopsida > Pinales > Pinaceae > Picea > Picea engelmannii. The sequence continues at coordinate 823,693 of ML781342.1, read as the reverse complement.
CATGGTACTGGGTTTAGCTATGGAGGTATGCCAACTCTGTAAGCTCGATGTTGGTATGCTTGTTGCCATGGATAATCACCTTTGCTGAAGTGGATAGACCAAGGCTATGGGTTATATTTTCCACTGAGATAGGAGGTCCCCATATTTCATCCTCGACTGTTGGCTCAACAATACATGAGGATGATGATAGTCTCTTTGGATGGAGCTACTTCTTGTAGGTCACCGAGTAACTGAGCCAAGTTATAGTTGTATTGCTTGGTTTAGTTAGGGGGTCGATTTCTAGATGATGTTTTTCAAAAATATCTCTCTCTCACCACTACTGAAACCCTTGAAGGTAGAGAGTTCAATATTATGATCGAATGAAGCCCAAATCCATTGGTTACCTTGAGGACTGCTTGACTCATTCCAAGACCTCTGTTTAGATGCAACTACAACCTATACATATGATTTTCTCTTACTCAAACCCGAATGCAACCGCAAATTGGTTTTATGATCTAGTTCTACAATGATGATGATTTTGTCTTACTCAATTCCCGCATCAATCACTCCATGAGGCACTTGGGTCGAGGATGTTCCAAATAATAGTGGTGGGGTCCTGTTGGAACCCAAAGTTTTGGGTAAATATCACGTTTGTGCACAAACAAAGTTGTGTGCACCTATTCCATCTTTTGCACACACTCAAGCAACTGTGCAATAGGTGATAGGAGGCATGTCCACGCTAGTTCAATTTTTTCTATTGGACACCAGATCAAGTTCTTCCAATGTGCGTTGGTTTGAGTTTTGTGGTGCGCGCCAAACATTAAGAAGACATTGTATGCATTCCAGAACAAGAAAAAAATGTTTTATAAATCTTCCTGATTGATTACTTCAGACAACACGAGAGATCACGGAGCAACAAGGAGATGAGCTGGAAAAGTATTAAGACTGGGCCATGACTTCAAAGAGGCTATGTGGGATGCATGCGAGTGGTAGAAGCATGCAGGACTGATAGTGAGAGGAGTGAGTGGGGCAGAACTGAAAGTGATAGAGCACCAGGGCCGAGAAGCAGATGAAAGGGATCAATGACAATATAAAGAGAGTTAGTCATTTTAGCTATCCAATTGGTTAGCTAGTGTTGGTTGTTGTCAATGTCCTTGAGCTCGCTCTAAGCCTATGTTTTGTAATGTATCTGGTTGTGAGTCTGGGTCTGTAATATATGGAGATTCTGAAAGAAAGCGCACGACGCTATGTAATGTAATATTATGAAAATCTATAAGAGCACATGGCTCTGTTGGTGTCAATTGATGATTTTCTTAATGTATGTTTATGAATGTTTGATTGAAGATAATAAAGCTACAATGATTCTTGTCTTATGATTTGTTGATCATGTGTCAAATGAATGTATGTGTTGTTGTTACATATTTTTAGTCGTTAAGTAGATTGTAATGGATTGTATGAATGTCAAATCGAATGGATTCCTGTGTAATTAGCCCTGTTATCGCACAAATTTAGGTTGGGAAAAGCCTGACCCAATCCACAATATGGCGAGAATTATGCAAGAGTATACCCACTGTCACCTTAGATACACCCTCCCGTCACTCTAGTGAAGGAGAAATCCTACACAAGGGGGGAATCCCGAGTGACCCTAGGGGGAAATGAGATGGAAAATGAAGTTATGGAAGGTGATGCCCCTATAGGTAAAACTACAAAGTGGAATATGGCTTGGGAACAATTATTGGTGATGGTTAATGGTTTCCAGATGCTTGAGTACCTGCAGAAGATAGTTGCACTTGCCCAAGACAAGAGAAGAACAAGTATACAAGCACAATATTCTAATGGAAAATCAAGTGAAGATTGCTTTCCTAAATTAAAGAAGTAAACAAATGTGTATATCAGTAATGAAATCAATTAATTACTGCAGAAATAACCATCAAAATTGTCAAATAATTATTGGAGAATGAAGCACTAAACGAATAGATAACTTTCCAATATTGAAGCACAAATTTTGATGGTGAAAGAGGGCTGTTAGGTAGTGTTTTCATATAATTATTGTAACATCCAAGTGGCTGTAGCAAATATTTGCTACAACAACAAGTTTCAACCATGAAAATTAAAATGTAATCCGACAAAAAGTTGACCAATACGCAATAGAATGATAATAGTGGCTTACAAGCTAATTTCCATGGTTAAAATGCAAGTCAAAGGAAGAAATAAAGTATGTTTTGCTGCAGCCCTAATGGCTGTATCTTTTGATTGATTACAACTCAAGAACTACTATAATATTTCCTAGTGGCTTTAGCAAGCTCAAGACACTAAGAAAATATCCCAACTTGAACAAGGTCAATATCCCTAAAAATCACGTTTACCAATGCAAGTAATTTACTTCTTCGATGCAATAAATGATTAGTGCCTTGTCAAATGGGTAATGGAATCTTATTGTATTAGGTTAGGATTACTACTTCTCAAGGGGTGTAATCCATTTTACTCTCTTGAGCAATTAACCCTAACAAGGTAAATTCTAGGAGGGTGTAAGCCCTTTTACTCCTCCTGACAACCTTTGCAATAGCCTTTTCAACCAAAAACAATGATAAAACTTGGTGGAGGGTATGTGCCCTTATATTCCTCCAAGGATATAACCATTAACAACCATGGAACAAGAAAGAAGAGCTAACAAAATCCAAATTTTCCTTACCAATTCCAAGAGCATGCAAGACAAACCCCAGTTACCAAGAGTTTTCATCACTATAGCAAGAGAAAGAGCATCCAAGAGATAGCACACCACTTTAATCCGAAAGACACATTGATAAACATAGCATAAGAGAGAGACATATTGTGATATTACCCAAGAGGGGTGCAAAGTTCAGCCAAGTAGCTCTTCTCACGTGAGAGAGTTATGTCCAAATGAAATGAAAATGATATTTATTTATACAAAACTCCTAAAATGTGTCTGTCCACATAAATTTAGGGTAAACCACAAAGTAAAGAGGCCAACCCACTTTACTTTACCCCTTTACAAAATAATTTTAATTTGCACATGAAGAAAACCCTAAAAAAGTGATGTCGTCCCCTTTTGGGTGACACCTTGGTCACTTTGGCAAGACGTTGAGCTTGAGGATGAAATCGTTGGGCCTCCAAAGGCCTTCCCTTCATGAATTGGGGTCTTCTCTCCAAGGTACAAGGGATATATCATCAAATTATCAAGTTTCCATCAAACACCACCAAAACCCTATCCCTAGGGTGACATCAATCCCTCAAAGATGACATTTTGACCTCCAAAGGAAAATCGTTGGGCTTACAAGGGCTAGGCAAGGTCGTCCAAGGTATATTCCTTTTCCCTCAAGGGAAACATTCATCTCTTGTACTGCCTCAAGGTCTGGGCCATGGAATTCAATCGATGATATTCCTGCCCCAGTGAAGGCCCAAGCTAGGCTTGTTCCTCCAAAACATCCATCAACAAGGTCCCGCAAAGATAGACAAGTACACCCTCCAAGGATATCAAGCCAAAGAATCAAGGCAAGTAAAATCATGTCTAATATAAGATCCATCTAAGAATGTACACAAAAAAATACCTCATCAAATTAAACAAGTGCTCAAAGACCCTATGCAATTTTCCAAGTTTAGGTATGGGAGGGTTGACAAGGTGACCTATTGGGTGAATCGATCCTTAAGTCAAGGAGTGTTTCCTAGTTGGAAAGCTCTCTAAGTTATGTGGAGAAGATGAAGTGAATGGGGGTAAAATTTCTGGGCAAGGGGTTCATGACATACAAGGGTTCATATTGTCTCATTTATGGGTGCCTTTGTAGAAGGTGTGTTGCACCTTCATTTCAATGCATCCTTTTTCCAAGCCCATTTATTGCCATTTATTTTTCAGAATGTTTCCACATTGAAGCCAAGGTGGGACTTCTACCTAAGCATGAAAAACATTGCCCACCTTGACTCTACCCTGGTTACACTATGCTTCCCCAAGTTGAAGAAAATGTGTGGGACTACTATCTAAGAATGAAAAACATTGCCCACACATGCTCTAGCTTGGTTGGCATTTTTATATTGTTATTTTTCATGGGTCCCATTAGTTTCTTATGAGAGACATTTCATTGTCCTCGGGATACCTAGGTGAGCATCTAGAATGTTTATGATTCGATTTTAACTTTTTTCAACTACAAACCTCTGGGCCTTCAACCCCTTCTTCCCGTGAAATGAGGTAAAATCCCTTCTTGGGTCAATACATCCAAAAGTCCGAAAATATAAGGTGACGAAAAATGGGTGAAGTGTGAAAAGTGGTAAGTATGATCAAGAATGGCACAATGACTCGTCAGAGAGACCTCCTAGTAGAAAATCCATCCCCAAGGGTGACCACTTACTAGGGCATAATGTCAACCACCAATGTGAAACAATGTAAAGAGCATAATTTCCAAGAAAATGTTCTATAATCAAAAGCAACTTTAAATGCAACATACTCAAATGCTTCAAATATTAAAGTGACACTAACCACAATACCTTACTTTTACCTCATGGAGCAAGACCCATCGTCTTCCAGAAGCAAGATGACGTGGTTGATGCCATTGTCATGAATCCAAGAGATGTGGTGGTGAAGTGGGTCTCTGTCTATGAATGTGGACGTTGTCACTCATCTATCTCTCGACACTCCATGTCTGCAACCTGGGGGCCTCAAGACATAATCTCCTTAGTTATCCCTATAAATTGGGGATAACAAGCCCTTCATCACTGACATAATACCATATGGTCTTTGAGATTCTCATGGTGTTTGGGGTGAGACCTTCTTCAATCTTCGACTGAGGATTGATATGCTGATGCCTTGGGGTTTTTGTTGGTCAAATCTAGATGAAACTTGGCTCTTCAACCCCTCAATGTTAAGAAGGACGCGCACAGGCATAGTATGACCCAATAAAGGGGAACATATAGTTCTTCAATGGTTGAAGTTAATCAATACATGTGGCAACAAGTTTTCCAAGTGAGGGGATGGGAATTTAAGACCCCCCCCACCTCCCCAACCTATGATACCGCTTCCTTTCTCTTACAAGCTTGAAGTGATGAGTCATAAAGTGTTTATTAAGTATGGGGACAAGGAAGGTGGGATAATTTGAGATTGTTCAACTTTTCTCCTTCGAAATTTCTCTGAGACTGGTGTTGTTTTAATTCAAAGGGACTCTCTCTTAGTACTCTAGCATTTTGTTGTTGGGTTTAGTAGGGTTTCACTGTGTTTCTTTGTGGTTTGGTTCCAAGGCTCCATTAATTTCCAAAGGTTTGGGTTATGTTCCTTGTTATCCAAAAGTGGTTAGACTGTGGCCTTATTTATCTTTTAGTCAAGAGGGGTTGGCATTGGTTTAGGATGAGAAGCCATAGTCACTTTAGGCATTGTTTCTAGTGTGAATAATCTAACCTTCACCGCACACAAAATAGAAGAAATCATCTCCTTGCATATATGTAGGTTGCTATATTGGATCTCGATAATAGATTGACAAACCAAATTTAGGCTTAGAATGCAAAGAATGCATAAATTTCAGAGGTCGCGTCCCATCAAAGTAGGCAAAATGAAAAGTTGGAAGCAAAGTGAAATATTCTATATGAATGGGTGTTGGGTTTTTCTATGAGTTCATTTTCTTTGGTTTCACATCCAAAGTCTTTAATTTGGTCTATTATTGATATAGTTAGGGACAAGGAGACTGTCCAACGAGCTTCTTTAGATTTGGAGATGAGAAAATGTTGAATTGGTACACTAGCTACAAGTAGACATCAAAGAAGAAGCTCTGAGTGGCCATTTCCTTTTTTAGTCTCAATTTTTTGAATGTTTTGGAAGGTAGTTTTTCTCTTAGATGAGTATGTTAATATTTATACGAGTCGACTCATCGACTATGCTTTTAATATTGTTAGAATACGCCAATTTATTTGTAGTTTTTTGTAATTTTGAACAATCAATTTTAGTTTATATTTTTATATTATATAATGTAGCCATAATTTTTTTTTATATAAAGTATAATTGTTTTATTATTAAAAAAATATTTTCAAACAATCACTTCAAATCAATTAAATTAATTCATTGACATGTCCCAATGGAAAATAAAAATTTGCTAGGGGTTTTCTCTTCTCTTCTCCCACTATAGGTTTGATCCTTCTCCAATGTTGTCACAAGAGGGGTCAAGCCCCCCTCCTCCACCATATCCACACAACAAGGGAACGAGATCTGGTCCTTCTGGACATGATCTATCCAATCCAGCTTCTGCAAGTAATGCCACCACCAGTGCCACTAATTCACCACTTGAGGAACCCATGCTAGATTCCTAGCCACTACCAAAGTATTCCACGAAGTGGAAACCGATCTAATACATCCTGAAGGCGGTCGAAATAATAAAATATGAGATATGTTCGAATCATCTCAGTGCATATGTGTAGTTCATGAAAGATCATGTGATAATTGGTAAGTTCTTGGGTATTTGGCCAACCGAGAGAGATATGGTAGCCTGGATAAAATCTCTTTGGAAATCCACTTGTTGTTTTGAACTTAAACTTGGATTGAAAGGTTTCTTTACTATTATTTTTGAAAACCCCCAAGAAAGAGAGAGAATATTTGAGAATGGTCCCTATTTTTTCCGTCTGTGGGTTTCCACCTCGGGCACTGGAAGGATCATTTCAACCATGAAAAGGAGGGATTCTCCTATGCTCCAGTCTAGGTTCACCTTTACTCTCTCCCTTAGGAGTACTGGGAAGAATAAATCCTAGCAGGTATAGGAAATATCCTAGGCACTTACGTGAAATCCTCTGAAGGAACCAAGAAAGTTCACTACACTGCCTATTCTTGCATCTACATATATATGAATGTCTCTGTTCCCATACCTGATTCAATTTGCATGACATTCCAAGACGTTGAATGGATCTAAACACTGGATTAATAATTCATCCCTTTTCGTTGTCGCTGATTTCATGAGCATGGTCACCTCTATAGGGACTTCCCTTTAATGAATCCTCCCAAGCCCTCCAAATACGAACCTAAAAAAGATGATGAAGGATTTACCAATATATCTTCTCACCACCATTCTAATAAGAAATCTGTCCCTCAAGATCCCTCGAGATCCTCCAAAATCCTTGATCTCAAAAATAGTTTTCATGCTCTCATCAACCTTCCCCCAGACTCTACCAAGGTCATTGAGGATATTCCTGCTTCCAACAACCCCAAAAATTGAAAATCCTTGGATCCTCCACCTCATCCTGAAGACCACAAAAAGTCCAAAACTTCATTCTCCCCCTTTGACATTCCTCCCCTGGAAGATGTCCCTATGGTTCAAGAGAATGGAGATAGCTTGGACCTAGAGCCGGATGCAATGGAGCTAGATGGTATAGACTTGAAAAACATTGTTGATGTCATTCACATACATGATATGCTATCTATTCCTATAGAGAACATTCAATGAGTGCGAAAATACCTCCATAAACGGAGAAAGGAAACCCTAGGGCCTTCTAGGGATACCAATCTAAACCTAAATATTGGTATTCAACCCAACAAGATTAAGCCCAAAAAACCCCCCAAGGAAGACAAAAGAAGAGCTCAGATATCCAACCTTCATCTCTTACATTATATCAGTGACATCTTGGTCAATTCAGGACATAATTCTCTAATAACAGACACATTCCAACCCTCTCCTAGTTTCCAATGATAATAGTCTCTTGGAATATTCGACACCTCAATGGTAAGAGTAAGTACAGACTCTTACAAAACAAGTTGCATTCAGGATCACCAGATATAGTTCTTCTCCAGGAAACTAAAATTTTTGGGGAAGTTCTTGAAACAATTCTTTCTAAAATTCGGAAAACAAACTGCTCTATGGTTATTGATTCTATAGGTTCAACGGGAGGCCTAACACTCCTATGGAATCCAAACAAGATTCTTGCCTAGAATTTTTTCTACAATACAATGTCACAACTAAGTTTCAGCCTCTGGGTGAAGAAACCTCGAGGTTCATTACTAATGTTTATGAACCTCAACAACTCATAGAAAAACTTAAGTTCCCGCAACAATTGCAACACATTTATGATCTAGTCCATCCTCTTTTTTGGCTAATAGGTGGAGACTTTAATCTCATCACTTCTCTAGAGGAAAAGAAAGGGGGTCTTAGAAACCCAGATCATGAACATATGGATTTCAAGGACTTCATCTAGGATTGTCAATTAATTGATCTGGAGACTATTGACTCGCAAACTCGAAAACTAGCCACCAACCTACAAATAGTTGCAAGGCATAATTCAATTTTTTTTATTATCTATGATATATTAAATATTTAACTATAGGTGGGACGCCCTAAGGAGAAATAAGGGGCTAAAGGCCCGAGGGTAAATGTAGCTGGAAAAAGATAAAATCCAAATCATAACGTTCTAGATGCTCTCCTAAGAGGTCTTGAGAACGATGAAATGTTTCTCTTAAAAAAATGGAAGACCTACAAAAACAAACTCACATTATATAGATGTGCCACTTGTTAAGGTGTGTACATGTATGCGACGTCGCTTTATTTCCATGAGTATGGCACTTTGTGTACCTCTAGATTCAAGTGACATTGCGATACTCTTTTCTTTCCATGTCTTATAGTACCCGATTTTTTTGGACTTTAATTAATTAATGTCAAATGAATGGGCTTGGAAAAATGTTGCATCGTAGACGAAGGGAAACACACCCTCTACAAAGGCACCCATAAATGAGACAATACGAGCCCTTGTTTTTCATGAAAGTCCATACCTAGAAGTATAACCCCCATCCACTTCACATTCACTGCATTACCTAGAGAGGTTTCTCCTTGGAAACTTCCCCTACTTGAGGAATTGGTTTACCCAATAACACACCGTGACACCCTTCCCATATTTAAATCTATAAAATTGTATAAGGTCTTTGAGCATATTTTTATTTTGAAAAGGGGGGATTTGATGCACATGTTCGGGTGGTTCTTTTATTAGATATGGATTACTTGGTATGATATTATGACTTGTGGACCCTTGGAGGGAGTACTTTCTTGTCTTTGCAGGCCTTTGACAGGTGACAAATTGATCGTGGAGACATAAAGTCACTTGGACCTTCACTTGGGGCATGAATACCACAGGATGTATGATGTTCCCCCTCTCCTAGGGACACATGGATGATGAACATTTACTTTGGAGGCATGAGGGTACACCTTGGAGGAGGAGACTAGACCTCCATTAGCCCAACGTTTGGCCTTGGAGGCCCAAAACATCACATTCTAGGGCTTGACGTCATTTTTGAGGGCTAGGGTTCAATGGTGTTGGTGGATTCGATGATGGATTGGCATGTTTTGATGGAGGGAGGCCCTTTCACATGGAGACCAGGTCTTTGGAGGCCCAATGACTCCCTCACACAACTCAACATTTTTCTTACTATGCCAAAATGTCACCCCTAGAAGGGATGACATCATCTTTTAGGGCTTGTTTGTTTTGTAAATTTAAATTATATTTTGTGAAGGGGAAAATTAAGGAGTTCAACCTCCATAAGTTGTATTTTACCCTAAGTTAAGTGGACAAACTAATTTTAGAAGATCTTGTATAAATAAATACCTTGTGACATTTCATTTGAACACCCTTATTGGATATTTTCTCTATCTCTCTTTATTGAATGCTTTGTGGATGATGCAACTTGTCTATTGGAGGAAAAATTGGTGCGCTATCTCTTGGATCTTGATTCTTTCTATTGTGGTGGAATATTCTTGGTAAAGTAGGGTTTATTTTGCTATCTCTTGAAATTGGTAAGAAATTTCTGCATATTGTCAGTGTTTCTTCTTGTTTCATGGTTATTCTTTCCTAAACCCTAGGACAATTATAAGGGCATAAACCTTCCACTAAGATCCATGCTTATATTGAATAAACATATTTGATCAAAGGTTGCTTGGAGGAGTAAAAGGGATTACACCCTCCTATATTTACCGTGTTAGGTTTTGCATGCTCTAGGAAGTAAAATGGATTACACCCCTAGAGAAGTTTGAAACCCTAGCTCTTACACAAGAGACTCCATAACCCAATTGTTAAAGGAACCAGTCTAATTTGCATTGGAGAAATAAAATCATTGCATTGGTAAACGTGAACTTTGGAGATATTGCATTTGTTCAAATTGGAATCAATTTTACATGCTATAAGCTTGCTTGAGCCACTAGGGCGTATAGCTTATCCAAGTGTTTCTTATTGCTGTTATAATTTAAAGCTACAACCATTAGGGATGCAACAAACCTCTCTTTAATCATTTTTGTCGCTTTTTCTACTGCTGAAAATTGCAAGTAAATAGTGCTAATCATTCTTCTTGTCAAGGGATTTCTTTCAAGTGATTTTCTTGTGAATTCCAGTGGATATAACTTGCTGTTGTAGAAAAATATTACTACATCCACAAGGATTCCCTAATATATTGCTGATAATTTCATTTTGTAGCCCTATTTCACCATCAAAACTTGTGTCTAAATATTGGGATATTACCTACATGTTTAGTACTTGATTTCCCTATAATTATTTGGCATTTTGCATGGTTAATTTTGCAGCTATTGACATATTACATTGCTGATATATACATCTCTATTCTGCTGCAATTTTGGGACAACAAGGTTTCTTGTTTTTTATCCATTGATTCAAGGCTTCTATATCTATCTTGTGTCTTGTTCGAGGCAGGTTTAACATTGTCTTGCAGTTACACAATACTTTGACAACCATACTTCATCAACAAGACTTCATCTCCAAGCCTTTATCCTTTTCCAAATATGATCTATAGGGTTTTTCACCATCATATTCTCACTTTCCATCTCAATCCCCCTAGGGTCACCATGATTCCCTCCTTGTGGTGACTTATCATCACTAAAGTGAGGGGAGTGTCTATATAATGTGACAATGGGTAGGTATTCCCATATTTGTCACACTCTTGTGGTTTGGGTTGGGCTTTTCCCAACCTACAATTTGTGCGATAACATTTTGGCGTCGTTATCGGGGAGGATTTAAATCCTCTTTCGAGCCCTAATGACACTTTGGCAAGATATCCCAAATCCTTTCCCTAGTTTTCTTGGCAACTCCACCTGAGGGAAGTTCCCTCTCCCCTTTTCTTGATGAATTCTCTAAGCCCGTCTGGCGACTCCACAACTTAAGAACCCACCTTCCCCTAGTACCCTTTCCATCTTTTGATAAGCCTTGAACTAATTTGATGACTCCATTGAGGTGTTAATTCAAACAATGAAATCATGGCACCATGGGATGACCCTTGCCCAAAGCCTACCATATCTCAAAGGAACTTTTGTATATGGAAGAGGAAACAACTGCTAATGAAGCCGCTGAGCATTTGATGAATTTTGTAAAAGGGTTATCTTAATAATCCATTGAAGAACAAACCCTTGCGGATGAAGAAATGCTTGAAGATCAGATTTATGAAGAAATTTACCATGAAGACCCCGATAAAGTTTCTTATGTTGAACACCTAGATGAAACTTTGGTGTCTATTCTTCATCTTGAGGAGGATGAATTTGTCAAGCCTTATGAAGAAGTAATCAGTCCCAATGATATAATTGACCAACATATTGATTATTTAATACGTGTTGGAAGGCATAGGTGGGACATGGCTTGTATCATTTTTGATAAGGATCCCATCTATGACATTGTGGGTAGCTCTCGAATGAATGCAGAGCTATCACCTTCGGTGAAATGGTCTTCCTATTTGGATGATTCAAGTATTTAGCATCCTAATGATGATATGAGCATGGGTTGGTATCATCTATCTGAGGATGAATTGTTATAACGTACTTCTATTGATACCCAACCACACCTTGAGGATCATCCTTTTGACGATTCAAATTTATCATCTGATGAATATTCTCAACCATCTTCTCAAGGTGGTTCTAGAAAATGGATTCCCATATTTTCAAAGGATGTGTACGTGATTTTTTTCTCTTCATGGAAAGACAAAGAATGGTATGACAAAACCCTTCCCAAGAAAATTACTACTTGGTAAGTGTTTCAAAACTTCTTCATTGAAAGATTTATAGAAGAGGGAAGCAGTGATCATGTAACTGAGGATAAAGATGATTCGTCATCTATACATGGTATCCCTCTTCAAAGATAGATTGATCAGGTTTATGACAATCCGTTTTGGTAGGATTTCCTCCCTCCCAACCATCTCCATGAGTTTCATTTAATGTTTATTTATGCTCATGATAATTATGTGCTTAAATTATCTTTGTTGCAGTACATGATTAAGCACATGGGGAGATACCTAGATGAGATGATGAGCATGCGGTTGCACTGGTTCTACGATTTCACCTAACACCTACAGGACCTAATCTGCACAGGGCCATGGGCCCTAGGTAAGTAGGTAGGTCATATTTCTCTCTTGCATTTGCATTTGCTTGTTCATGGTATTTTAGTTGCATTTACTCATGTTTTCATGTCATATTTGATTTTTCATTTTGCTCTACTTGCATTGTTGCATAGTTCCTTTTCATCATTTGATGTTATCTCATATTATATGTTAGAAATTTTTGAATTTTCTTTTTTAATATTAGTTAAGGTGTGTACATGTATGCGACGTCCCTTGTTAAGATTAGTTAATGTGTGTACATTATATAGATGTCCCACTTGTTAAGGTGTGTACATGTATGTGACATCCCTTTCTTTCCATGAATATGGCACTTTGTGTACCTATAGCTTCAAGCGACATTACGATACTCTTTTCTTTCCATGTCTTATAATACTCGATTGTTTGGACTTTAATTAATTAATGGAAAATGAATGGGCTTGGAAAAATGTTGCATCACAGACGAATGGAAACACACCCTCTACAAAGGCACCCATAAATGAGAAAATACGAGCCCTTGTATGTCATGAAACCCCATACCTATAAGTCTAACCCCCATCCACTTCACATTCACTGCGTGACCTAGAGAGGTTTATCCTTGGAAACTTCCCCTACTTGAGGAATTGGTTTACCTAGTAGGGCACCATGACACCCCTCCCATATCTAAATTTGGAAAATTGTATAAGGTCTTTGAGCATATGTTTATTTTGAAAAGGGGGGATTTGATGCACATGTTTTGGGTGGTTATTTTATTATATGTGGCTTACTTGGCATGATATTATGACTTGTGGATCCTTGGAGGGTGTACTTGCTTGTCTTTGCAGGTCTTTGACAAGTGATAGCTTGATCGTGGAGGCACAAGGTCACTTGGACGTTCACTTAGGGCATGAAGCCCAGAGGATGGATGATGGGCCCTCTCTACTAGGGACAGATGGATGATGAAAGTTTCCTTTGGAGGCATGAGAGTACACCTTGGAGGAGGATACTATCCCTCCATTAGCCCAACGTTTGGCCTTGGAGGCCCAAAACATCACATTCTAGGGCTTGACATCATATTTGAGGGCTAGGGTTCGATGGTGTTGGTGGATTCGATGATTAATTATAATGTTTTTATGGATGTATGCCCTTGCATATGGATACCAGGCCTTTGGAGGCCCAACGATTCACTAAAAAAACTCAACATTTTGCTTACTATGCCAAAACGTCACCCCTAGAGGGGATGATGTCATCTTTTAGGGCTTGTTTATTTTGTAAATTTAAATTATATTTTGTGAAGGGGAAAATTAAGGAGGTCGACCTCTTCAAAGAGTTCTTCCTTCGAAGTCTGTGGATATATGCCATGTGCCTTCCTAGCACCAACGACTAGGAACAATTCACTCTTCGCAACTCTGCGAAGATCTGTGTTTTCCCTTGGAAAACCTTCCAAATCTCTCGACCTTATGCTACCTGTCTCCTCCGATGATGTATGGTTTTCACGGTCTTCAGGGCTTCGGGAAGTCCCCGACCCCTCTGCACACTTAGTGCAAATTTCTTTTTTGAGACTTAGGCTATTATCGAACTTCTTCTGCACTCCTTGCAGAGTTCTACGCAGACTCTTCTTCCACTTTGCTCAGCTTGAAATCTTCCAAGGTTTTCAGTTCCCTTGGGTCCTTCAATGAAATTTCTTGTGCCCTCCTGGAAACTTCTCGCTCTTCCTCCTAAGCTCACAAGATGGAATTACAATTTCCTTGGCCCACTCGTTGAGCTCGATTAAGATTTTCGACAACTTCTCCCTTAGCCTACCTGAACATCTTAAGGTATCTCCTTTCCTTTGTCGATGCACTCTTGAAAATCCTTCCTTCCTCAGAGTGTTCAGCAACCCTGGGGTTCTCTTAAGGATTCCAACACTTCCAACCGTGTTGTTATTGTACACTCTCCTACTCACTCTATGACCTACTAGGAAAGTGTTTTAGAGTGTTCAGTAACTCTAAACTGTGCTTCCTCCTACACAGTTTTTCTTTCCAAGGTACTTAACCACCTTGAAATTTCCTCCGAAGTCTATGAATTATCCTGGTGTGCCCTCCTGGTAGTTTCTCTTCTAACTCCACTGAGTTCAGACATGCACTCCTTGCGTCAACTCATAGATTTTCCACCCTCTGTCATGCACTCCTTGCACTTAGAATAGAGAACCAGACCTAATCCAACACACTTATAGATAGAAAAATGTATCTCTATCCCTGCACATGATTTCTAACATTCATTTACAATTCAAATGCATACAAATGACATTCACCACAAAATATCCATTACACAGAAATTGATAACATGAAAAACTGTCATTTTCTATTAATGGCAGAATATCAAATTACAAATGTTTGTGTCTGGAATGCGACTGAGTCTCGACCCTCATCAACCTCCCCAACTTGGCTTACAATATTTTTTCATCAAATCCCAGTTGCTTCTACTGGTCATACAATACAAGAGTTTATACAAGAGGGGCTCGACGAGCTTCCCTCCAAACTAAGCTAGTGGTGTCAAATCAACATTCAAAAACACCTGTCTAATGGGAAAATTACAATGATGGAAATCTACTCCAAATTATATGAAGATCCCTCCTACCGTCAACCACTTAATGGCAACCTTATCTCCATCTTGTGAGAAGGCACAACTTGGCTCTTCCAACCCGTCGGCATTAATGTTTTTGATAACACCTTAAATTATCGAAGGCAAAATGAGAGGGTGACGCCTCTCCCTTCCTTGAATGCGCACCATGCATGTTAATTGGATGGCATGTGCTGAGGTGGAGCAATGCTTCTGCATCAGATATGGGGTTAAACTATGCCAGAGGCTAACAAAGTGGGCAAACTTAGAGTTCATGGGTACATGGACTTGGGATACTTAGGGTTCGTGAACGATGTTGGTATGAAAAAGAGTGGATGCCCCAACCAAGGGCGACATGGGTTGCTTTGCCGGGTAAAAGAAGGCCATCAAGGATGACGAATAAAAAAATATGTATATGCTGGAAACAAGGGATTTATACAATTACCAAAGAAATAAAGAATAATTTGGGTTGAGTATACAGATACAGAAATGGGTGCCCTAGTGAAATATGGCTTAGCCTTTTTAGAGCGCAAGTTTGTGAAAGAGAACTGGTGGAGAGTGGGGGCCCCATGGGTGGGTTTTTGTATTAGGTAAATGGATGGAGGACAATCTGTAGATGGGAAAATTGATGTCGGATGAGATGGAGGGCTAATGAAACTACAGAGATGCAGTCAGTAGAACCAAGATGATAAGACTTGGGAGTCCATTGGGAAGGTTAGCAATATGATGAGAAGAAGTATGGGGTTCATTCTCGGAAGTGCATAATACTTTCGAGGCTCCCATCCCTAGGGGGTGAAATCAACATGAGTGTCAAGTTGCCAAGGGGAACTATGAATGGGAAAACTCATGTGGGGGAGAGTGCTATCGGATGACAGTACCAAAATGTGGTAGAGGTGAAGATACTGTAGAGACGAATGTAGCGATCCTAAAGGTAAATGTCAGAGGGTTTGACTGGGATATGCAATTAATTTATAGAGGGAATAATTACATGCCAGTGTCGAACATATACCTAAAGAGGTTGTAAGATTTGCTGAACAAGTGACTACACACATGAAAACCAAATACCCGACGTGAAAAATATCTGATGATAAAGAACATATAACAACTATTTTATAAAACTGAAAGTGAGCATGCGTACCTAAACGTGACGTGAGAAAAATGCTCCTTTGGGGTCAACTGTAGATGATAACCGAGAGAATGTGAATGTGTAGATGGTGGGATCAGGATCCTGTGGCTAAGAACGGATCATAAAATGAAGGCTCTAGGCTCCTGTAACGGAGTGTAGAAGTTGGGAAAAAGAGGCTATATATGGATGGTGGGCCCACAATGCTACCTCATTTGTACCTCTCACTGTTGCTGAGCTGACGATAGAGACGTGAGAAGATTTCAAGATTGCAGGAGCGTGAGGCTACCGATTCGGGAGTGGCAAGAGACATGTTAGTGGTCCTATCATCATGTACCTTGTGAATTTGATAGTTTGTAGGTAGGGGTTGTACGGAGGGTCTTACAGGGGGTTTTAAGGGTAGGGGTCTATAAGTGCACGGGAAAAGGGGGAATACCCATGCATATGTGCATGGGTATAACCCAGTTTCCCACACATTATGTGTGGGTTTTAGCCTGACAGTCATGCATAGAGGAGTGCGTGGCTATGCTGAGGAAGCTTGCACATAATGTGCAGATGTCCTTGAGGCAATCGTGCATGTAGGCACGAGGGTGGGAAAGATAGACACGCATGAGATGCACGCTTGTCTTACTGAAAATGATGCACTCATGCACGACTGTATGTTAGACAACTGCGCACTAATGCATAGTTATACAAAGAACAGGTGCGCACATGTCCACAACTATCTGGGGGAAGCTGCACACTATGGTTAGGCTAAGGGTTTGTGATTTTTTGATATTTTATGCTTTTTGATGGATTATGTGGCTAATCAGATGTTTTTATGTGGATGCAGGTGATCAACAGATTCTAGCGCACGATTCCAGTTCACCAGCGGGAGCAGGACTAGGACCGGTTACGATAGGCTGCGAGGGTGCAACTCGACGTGCGTAGACACTTGGCAGCCTGCGGGTTGCTCAAGTTCTTTGACTACCCCCTTATACGGTCGCAAGAGTACCTGCTATAGTTTCTCATTAGGATGTGGAGCACTGATCTACAATGCTTCATTGTGAGGGGGGAGCAAATCATATTCTCTGCGACAGAGGATGTGTATTTTTTGACAGGACTCCCATTCTATGGGATGGCCCTAGCGGTTGATCCCCATCTTCTATGGGAGGATCGAGTGGAGACCTTGGCAGCTCGACACTATACTAGGCCAAATCCTATGTCGGGTTCAGTCGTCCATATTGAGGCCATCGATGACTCATTGACTGAGTGCATCACAACCATGGTGGTGAGGATATACGGATCCTTAGGTACTCAACGAATCAATGGAGGTCAGCTCAGGGTTGGGGAGCAGGACCTATATGGGGACCTGTTTGCATGGGGTGTGCTGATGCACACCAAGATGATGTCCTAGTTGAACCAGTGTTAGCGTGTTGACTCCAGTGACTTTACATTCGGGTTCATGTTAGTGGCCTGGATTTTGGAGAGGGTGCCTCTGTTGCGCCCACATATTCTTCTAGAGCCAGCAGGGCAACAAGAGATGCGAATGATGTGGTGGGCACACATGTTGGCCCATCATGGAGGAGGGGAGGGTGGCCACTATTTCATAACCAAGATCGCGCGAGTGTGGCGCTAGATGCCATAGGTGATCTTGCAATATCCATATGTGGGTATGGACTACCGATAGGATCCAGACATGGTGCTTCCTCCTGGGGAGGACTGGGACCAGAGAGGTACATGTTGTCTTTGTTTATATTTTGATTTTGGTAGATAGCATTTATCATATATGTATATGGATGCTGACATTATATCTGGTGTTGTTTTGTAGATGTTGGACCCCGAAGACGAGAGGCAGAGGTTGTCAGGGAGCCGACCTGATGGGAGCCAGCTCGACAGGAGCCTGTAGAGCCGAGGGCTGGACAAAGGCATTAACGAGATGACGCTGGTGCTGGACAAACTAGAGAGCCACAGGGGGATGCTACAACCACCTTAGAGGATCTTTGTCGACGGTTCGAGTGGGTCTTGTAGGGTGTTCCTAAGGGAATATGGGGCCATATATAGGATGAGGAGGTCCTGGACCAGTGTGTAGGGGTACCAACATAGTGGCGAACATTGATCCGTAGAGAAACATTGGCAGGGGAAACGATGACTGGTCGACTACCTCCTAGAGCTGGGGGGCCCCCAACTGGTGGGGCACCTTTGACTGACAGAGGACCTGGGGGGGGGGGGGGGGG
>ML781342.1:773660-805346 GCA_009831015.1 Picea engelmannii | reverse complement strand
AAAACATTGGGGACTTTGATGATGATGATGATGACGATATATATATATATATATATATATATATATATATATATGGTGGATATATTTTGGATCATTCATGTCTTTATGCTTTATGTTTTTATGATGTATGATGTCTATTGCTATGTGTTTTGACAGATGTATGATGCACCTGTGTAAATGATGTTTGTTTAATGTGATAAATGCCAATCTAATACTAGGTTAGCTACGTGATCTGCTACTTGATTTAGGCTTCTTGGAATATATGTAAATGTGATGGAATCAAAGTTGCGAGATAGGAGTCTAACTTGCAGGTATTTGCGAAAGAGGCAAGGATCGTGAACATGATACATGTTGTTGAGCTACAGGACGACAAGCTGGGAATCTAATAGAATGCTAAGGTGACGAATGTGGCGGTGAATAGCCTCGACGAGGAGACCAATGATGGTGTCATACTTGATTTGGTTGTTGGTGGTTGAGCCCAAACATATGACACTAGAATGGAGTAGGATATGTAAGGGGGTATAGAGGGACCAAGTAGCTGAAGCGAGATTCTAGGTCCAGTGGCTGGCACTGTCAACGTAACTGATGTGGTAGGCTGATGGATGATGCATCTGTCAATAACATAGGTGATATATCAGACATGAGGAGTGGTGGTGGTAGAGAAGACTAAAAACTCCACAAATGTGTACAAAGAGAAACCTAAGGTAGGGGGGCTACGCTTAGGCGTAAAAAATATTTAGTTACAACCTGTTGACAAGTTCTTTGAGAGGGTTGCCTTATGGGGAGGCCAATATGTAGGTGCCTTTAGTGAGGAAATGTTGGATGATGAAGGGGCCCTACCATAATTATTTGAATTTCCCATGGACCAGAGTGTCATGGGCGATATCATAGGCTAACATGAGATCACCTTCGTTGAATGAGAGAAGTTTGACATGGTGGTCAAAGGTGGATTTGGACCATTTTTTAGTAGCATCATTGTGTTGTAATGAAGATCGACGGTCTTCATCAAGTGACTCTAAGGTCAACAAGCACTGTTCCATTGGAGAAGTGTCGGGTAAGATCTCTATGGAAGTGCATAACGTGGGGATTTCACACTCGATAGGGAGGGTGGCTTCGATCCCATGGATGAGGTGGAACGATGTAAAACCGGTGGCATTTTTGATTGCTGTGCGATAGACCCATTAAGCGGAAAACAACATATGATGCCAGTTGGTCTTATGCTTGTTGACAGTACCTTGTAGCATGGTTTTGAGGGATTTATTGATAGCCTTGACTTGCTCATTGGACTGAGGGTAGTATGGGGAGGCGAACTCACGGGTGAAGCCTAACTTTGAGGAGAGTTCCGCAAATATCTCGTTCTAAAAATGCTTCCCATAATCAGAAACTAACTGTTGTGGGATTCCGAACCGGGTAATGACACGGTTGAAGAAAAAATGCGTTGTTGTGTCAGCAATGTTGTTGAAGGTGGGCATGGATTCAACCCATTTGGTAAAGTAATTGTAACAACCCTAGTTAAATAGTTGCTTAAGGTTTGTCAAGTATAGCTAATTAAATAATTAACTGTCCTAATGTGTATTAGTTAAGTAATGATTAATTATTAATAATATTAATTAATTAATTAATTGTTTATTTATTGTTTAATATATGTTGATTAATTAATTAATTGATTAATTGACACATTTAATGTTTGGATAACAAATTAAAGGCTTAATAACTTTTAATTTATTATTAGAAAACTTTACGTATGAAGGGAAAGGGCATTGAATGGAGGGACAAGGTATTGAATGGAGGGATAGGGTATTGAATGGAGGGATAAGGTGGGTGGCATTAAAGGAAGGCATCGGCATTCGGGAGGAGGACTTTTTGAATTTTGAGGGGAAAGGGAGCATTTGGAGAGCAGGGATTGTATTTTCTGTATTTTCTGTTTGGGGGGTATTTTTCTGGTTTGGAGTTTGGGTGGATTGTTACAGGAGTGCACCAGGTTGCTGGGAGTTTTGGGCTCGGGGGCTGGGAATCCTCATGAAATCCTGGAGCTAGGGAGCCGGATAGGCTCTGTTCCTAGTTGGCAAGGAGGAAAGATTCAGTTTTGGGCAGAGTTTGGGTAGAGCAGCAGAGAGGACAACCAAAGATTGGGGAATTAGCATCAGACAGAGGTATGTATTTTAGTGATTATGCTGTGTTACGTGATGGTTATGTGATTTATTTTCATGATGTTAATAAATTTAATTTATGGTGAATAATCAATGATTATAAGTTAATGATGAAATTGTACATCATATAATTTTCTTTATTCTTTGTTTTAGCGTGTGTTTTATAAGGATCTGTGGGGACAGAGACCTTACACATGGTATCAGAGCTGTAGTTCACAATCTGGAGCCTTAAAGGCCTACCTAGAACTAAAATGTAAAATTTAAAAAAAAAAAGGTATATGTCATCCAATTTAATGAACTAGAAAGAGTCTCTTAAGCTGGGATAGAAACTCGGAAATATAATTCCCTATAGAGGTAAATTCTTCTCTTTTCTGTTACAATAAAAATGGCTTAAAGTGACAATGGCCTATAATTAGAATGGAACTTAGTTCCCTATTAGGGCAAAAAATTCCCCAATATACAAGTCATTTAACCTTGATGAACCTTAAGAAAACCTTGAAACCTTAAGAAAACCCTAAAAATAAAAGAATGAGAAGTGTGAATCCCTAATAATGTCAAGTCTCTGTTCACTTATTGAAGTCACCTACGCACCTGTAAAAGTCTTGACCTCCTGCAAGAAGTAAGAAGGACAGAGAATAAAGAATATTAGGTTCAGAAAAACTTAAAAAAAAGATGAAAGAATATATAGCCAAAAAACCAGACGTAAAGGAAAAAGAAAAAAAGGGCAAAAAAATATAATAAATAAATTATTTAGCATGAGCTATATATATATATATATATATATATATATATATATATATATATATATATATATATATATATATATATATATATATATATATATAAAAANATATATATATATATATAAACAATCATATTATAGCAAGATAAAGCAAAACTTCTCCTAGATTATTAGCAAAATCCTAAACAAAAGTCACAAACTAAAAAAAAAAAGAGGGGGCAAACATACCCTAATAAAACTATGCTATGTTGGCTTCTAAAGCACCCATGGGCGATTCCTATAAACCAAAATACAAGCCAGCGCCCAACGCCAGAGCCAAACACAATTATAATATATATATATATATATATATATATATATATATATATATATATATATAGGTATAAAAAAAAAATTTGGGCCTGAAGGCCACTCTACAATCCTGAAGCCACGCATCCACAACACAAGTCAAACAACAACATACAATCTAGTGCTCGAACGCCAGTGAAAAACAAAAGTGTGTAGCCTTAGGATCACTTCATCAAATATCAGGCTTGAAGCAACTCGTAACTCACCAGCTGAGTCATAAGTCGCCAGAACTAAGCGCAAATGCCAAGCTCCCTCTCAGATCATTCTCCAGAACTAAGCGAAATGTCAAGCCAGTCACCTAAAAAAAAAAGAAGAAAAACACAACTTTGCCATAAGTTCAGTGCTCAAGTCAAATCCAGTGCACAAGCGCCAAACCAAGTCAATGGAGGAGGAACCCATGAGGGGGAAACACTGTGCACTACGTACATGTGCAAGCCATGTCTTATCCAAGCCAACACACAACAACAAATCAACGCCCAAGACCAAGCGCCACAGCCAAGGGCAGGAACCCCACGCTGTAACAATTTTATTTATTTATTGGGAATTTATCCCAATCTCCAATTTTCCAAACTTATCATAAAACTGCACGAGCCAAGCTCAAAATACAAGTCAACAAATAACACAAGGCACAAGAATGAGCACACAAGAAGACAAATTAGTGCACTACGAGTCAGTGCAAGTCAACGCTCAAACCACGCGCAAAGCCACACAGAGGAGGAGCCCATGGGGGCAAGGTGAGGTGCACTGCGCACCAACAAAAAAAAAACCTAACAACCAAGCGCGTGAGCCATCAAATGCCCAACAAAGAAGCCAACTATCTGAAAACACCCCTCACAGCAGAATATACACAACCCAGACCGCTAAAATCTCTTCGGATATACTGAGAAAGAAAACCAAGAGCACTACGCATCTGATGCATCGACGATCTTAAAACCAGAACTAGCGCCCAAGCGCTTAATACAAAGTTACCCGGAGGAAGAGCCCACGAGGACATTGTGCACAAGACGTCCAGTAAAATCGCAACAACCAAGTGCAAGGTCCCATGAGGAGGAAGCCCACAAAGAGTGAATCCAATCGTGGTCTATATAATGGTCTCATGCTAGAATAACAACCAGCCATTGGTGGCCACCACGCAAAGCCAACATAGGCCCTCTCTCTGAGACCAGAACTTGAGTCTGGCGCCTTAGACCACTCGGCCCGCAACCACGACCAAGGGAGAAAGCCTTGCGCGGTTTCGAATCCTGCAGACTTCACATTCGCCTTCACCTCTATTTCTGAGCACCAAGAGCCATGCCCAGGAGAACCCACGGCTCCACACCCATAGAGAGAGAGAGCCATAGCTCAACGACCAAGGCCAAGGGAGGAACCGAACCCTTGGCCACACCTAAACTCCCTCCTTCACCCTCTGCTTGCAAAAGCACCAGACGACCCAACAAATGAGAAAGGAATGGTGGCGTTTAGGGTTTAAATGATAATCTTTTTTTCTTCTTCCGAAAATAAGAGGGGGTAACACGTGGATCACATGCAAGGTCTAGGTTATTACCCGCGAGGTAAGTTTTTTTTTATATTTATTTATTTCATTTATTTATCAATTATTTATTTATTTATTTCAATTATTCAAAAAAAAATAATAATAAACAATTCTGATAGTTTAAATAAATTAAATGAATTGGATTTTATTTTAATTTAGGGATTTAAAATTAAAATTAATTAATTTAAATTCGATATAAAAAAAAATGTTACGTATAAAAAAAAAAGGATATAATAATAATAATAATATATATAAAAAATATAAATAAATAAAGTTATAAAAATTGAAATGTTTTGGGGTCCATGGGTTATGAACCCACGACCACCCACCAAGCCCAAGCCTTAAGAAATGACCAAACACCAATGCGCCACACATATCGCTTCTACAAAATAAATTCATATGTAAATAAATTAATTATCAATAGTAACAAAGTACTATCTTGAAGTATAATCTCCCATTATCCAAGCTAACCAAGCACTGAGGTCCATGCCCACAACCATTGAGCCAAGCACCAAGCCCGCAAGGGAGCATTTTGTGCACAATGTATTAACATTATAAAATTTTAATGTTAATAATGGGTTTGAAACCTATTATTATTAATCAAATATATATATTCCCTTGATTAATGAATGTAATAGTGTAACTTTATAATTTACAGGTTAAAAGTCCTTATAGAGTAGCGGAAGTTTGATGCAAGTTCTGGGAAATAGTCAAGGTAGAATAGGGGTATAATAGAAAGCACCATATAAGGGATCTGATGCACTGTGGCGAGTGTGGTACAGTGCTAGCATAACTACCAGGGAGAGGGTCAATAGTTTTCTTAGGCGAAGAAATCAAGCTTAGATGCTTTAACCCTAACCTAGCCACCTCCCCTAAAGAGAGTAACGTCTGTTTATAGACAAGTAAAAAAAAACACTCACGCCTAACCCTGTTTTCTAGTTTAAGTTGTGCAAATGTGAAACGTCCTTGAACTCACCCTGACAACTTTGGTTGATGCAGGTTAAATAATACAGGATGGTTAGGACTCAAGGAAATAGAGGCAGAGGGGCATCGTCGCAGGGACAACCAACGCCACCACCACCATCGCCTGAACTAGTTCTCATACTGCGCTCTTTGGAGGCCATAAATGAGAATTTAAATAGGTGTCAACCAACAGGGATCGAAGTGGAGCCCCCACCATTTGAAACAGGTAATCCAAAAGCGTCGAGGGATTCAGGGGGAGGACCTCCACCCGAAGACATCACTAGAGAATTGTAGAAGATCAAACTTCCAGATTTTGCTGGGGGTCACGCCAGTGAATGCGCAGAAGCATGGTTGGAAGGCATGACAAGGTGTTTTGCCTTAAGAGACTATGCATCCACTTCAAAGGCGAAGATAGCGATTTTTTAGTGAAGATACAGTGCCTTTAATTGGTGGGGTAACCTGGAAAGGAAACTACATCTTACCTTGGACACCGTATCTTGGGAACTTTTCGAGAAGAGGTTCCGAAGCAAATATCTGCCAGCTTACTATGAGGAACAACAGGTAGGAGCGTTTCATGCCTTAGTACAAGGAAACAAAACCGTAGAAGAATATGAGATTAAGTTTATGGAATTGGTCAAATATGTTTCATATATGGATAATGACCAACAACAGGCATAACACTTTGTCTATGGGTTAAACCCTAAGATAAGGGCTATGGTGAGGATGTGGAAACCGTCTTCCGTAGTGGAAGCTGTGGAAAATGCGCGTTATGCAGAGGAATACATGAACTTAACCAGATGTACGAGACCGAACTTTCCGCATCGTCTTGGATTCGTGGGGAAGGCCCCTAGGACATTTCCCAGGGGAGGGGGCTCAAGGCCACCCCCATATGGTAATAGAGTCGCACCAAGAACAATAGCCCCAAGGATTTCAATGGCAACGAGTGCAACAACTCATTCATCACCAACAACGCAGGTAGGTCCACGACCATCTCAGGGAGCAGCTAGTAGGGGTAGGGTTTCCAGGGGAAGGAACTCATTTCAGAGACAATCACATAACAATGCGCAGGTTCAATCCTGTGTTACTTTTTGGGGGTGCAAAGTACCCCATTACCAGCATGACTACCCAGAGATACAATCAAGATTTGTGCATAGAGAAGGAAAGGCCCTGATGGGAAGAGAAAGTGGCAGCCACCAGATTTATGCAGCGGTTAATAATCGCCAGGCAAAACATCAATCCATGGTGGTGGAGTCATTAGGTACGCTAAATCATATCAATGTAAAGATTTTATTTGATTCTGGTGCTACAGATAGTTTCATTTCACCATCTGCATTAGAAAAGAGTGGGTTGGCAGCCTACGAGTACGATGACTTTAAACAAGACGAGATGGCTTCGGGGGAAAAACAAGCGGTAGGACCTAGCATTGATAATTGTATAGTAGACTTGGGAGTGTGTACTACCAGGTTGAAGGTATACGTTACTGCTCTTGGGGTGTATGACCTAATCATTGGAATGGATTGGTTAGAATCCTATCGAGCTATGGTAGATTGTTTCACAAAAAGGGTGCTCTGTGTTGACGACGAAGGAAGGCCAATAGAGATCCAGGGTATACAGAGAAAGGTGTCTCTACGATTTATCTCAACTATGAAGGTTAAGCGATGCTTGAGGCAAGGGTGTCGACTATATGTAGTGGAAGTAGTGAATGAAAGTAAGGGACCCTCCTTGGATCAATACCCGGTATTTTCAGAATTTAAGGATGTTTTTCCGAACGAGTTACCAGGGTTACCTCCTGTGAGGGAGCTTGATTTTACTATTGAGCTAAAACCTGGTGCATAAACAATTTCCAAGACTCCGTATCAGATGACAATGCCAGAACTTTGTGAGTTGCAAATGCAATTGAAAGAGTTATTGGACTTGGGGATAATAAGGCCCAGTGTCTCACCTTGGGGTGCACCGATAATTTTTGTAAAGAATAAAGATGGTTCCTTACGATTGTGTATAGATTATAGGGACTTGAACCATGCTACGGTGAAAAATAGGTACCCAATGTCGTGAATAGATGACCTCTTCGATCAGATGAAAGGAGCAACGATATTCTCAAAGATCGATTTGCGATCAGGGTATCACCAGTTAAGGATTAAGGAAGGAGATATTCCTAAAACTGCCTTTCGAACCCAGTTTGGACATTACAAGTTTGTCGTAGTGCCTTTCGGGTTGACCAATGCGCCAACAATATTCATGAGCCTTGTGAATAGCGTATTCTGAAAGTACTTAGACCGTTTTGTACAAGTCTTTCTAGATGACATACTCATCTATTCCAAGAATGAAAGAGAACATGAGGAACACTTGCGAGTGGCGTTGTCCTGCCTTAGAGATAACAAATTGTATGTGAAGTTGTTGAAGTGTTCCTTCTTCCAGAAAGAGATCCACTATTTAGGTCATATCATTTTCGGTGAAGGAATCTCTGTGGACCCAGAAAAGGTAAAGGCCATTATGGAGTGGCCAGTGCCGAAAAATGCCCATGAGGTGAGAAGCTTCATGGGGATAGCAGGTTATTATTGGAGATTTGTGGAAGGATTCTCTAAAATAGCGAAACCCATCACCACTTTGCAGTGCAAGGGGGTCAGGTATGAATGGATAGAAGAATGTGATAGTGCATTCATCAAGCTTAAGAGGTTACTAACTAGTGTGCCAATTCTACGAGTACCGGATATGGAAATGGACTTCACAGTCTGCACAGATGCCTCGAAGCAAGGGTTGGGGGCCATGCTAATGTAGGATGGAGGAGTGGTAGCTTATGCGTCAAGGAAGTAGAAATAACACAAAGAGCTATACGCGACTCATGATTTAGAGTTGGCAGCTGTAATGCTAGCTCTGAAACTTTGGAGGCACTATCTTGTGGGGTGAAACTTTGAGCTCAAAACGGACCATCAAAGTTTAAAACATCTCTTCACTCAAAGGGATCTGAATGCCAGACAAAGGCGATGGAGTGATTTTATGAGTGAGTACGATTTTGGTATTTCATACATCAAGGGAAAGGAAAATGTGGTCGCAGATGCCTTGAGTAGGAGACCACGTGTCTTCTCATTGGTACCCTTAAAGGTCAATCTGAGCGAATGTGTGTTGACGCAACTCCAAGGAGACAATTGGTATTTAAAGGTTACTTCAAGCCTCCAGAGTGGGAGGCAATTAGATCCAAAGTATGAAGGATATAGTCTGGAAGCAGATGGACTATTGAGATATCAAGGAAGGATGTACATCCCTAAAGATGGGGATATTCGAAGCATCATACTGAAGGAAGCCCATAGAGAACTTTATTGTGCACATCCGGGTGTGAAGAATATGTACGCAGACATGAGGAAGCTTTTCTTCTGGGTAGGCATGAAGCACGATGTAGTCCATTTCGTCACCAAATGCCTTGAGTGTCAACAAGTGAAATCTGACCACCATCACCCGGCAGGCCTCCTACAACCACATGATGTTCCTATGTCCAAGTGGGAAGTCATCTCTATGGATTTTGTGGTGGGATTGCCACTCACATCTCATAGACACAACGCCATCCTTGTGATAGTTGATAAGTTAACCAAGAGTGCTCATTTTATTCTGGTTAGAGACACTTACGATGTCACTGATGTGGCACATGTGTTTGTAAGTGAGGTTATCCATTTGCACGGGATACCTGAGAAGATAATTTCAAATAGGGACTCCATATTCACTTCTAGGTTTTGGACAAGTTTGCAGTCAGTGTTGGGGACTTAGTTGAACTTAAGCACAACTTATCATCCTAAAACAGATGGGAAAACTAAGAGAGTAAATCAGGTCATGGAAGACATTCTTAGGATGTACGTCATGGATAATCAAACCCATTGGGAGAAGTACCTACCTTTGGTAGAGTTTGCCTACAATAACAGTTTTCATAGCTCCATCAGAATGCCACCCTATGAAGCTCTGTATGGAAGGCCATGCTGAACGCCGTTGAGTTGGGATAGATTAGAAGACCGAGTAACAGTTGGGCCATAATTGATTCAATAGATGGAGGAACAGGTGATTCAGATTAGGCAGAGACTAAAGGAAGCACAGGATAGGCAAAAAAGTTATGCGGATGCACACAGGACCGACCAAAGTTATAAATTGGGAGACCAGGTTTTCATTCGTATCAGGCCTAATAAGAGTACCATACAGTTCGGGAAGGGGACAAAGTTGTCACCTCAATTTATAGGACCGTTCAGAATCCAAGAGAAAATTGGACCCGTTGCCTATCGTCTCGTACTGCCACCCCACTTGCATAAAACTCATAATGTCTTTCATGTATCTGTTTTACGTCATTATGTTGCTGATGAATCACATAAACTAAATTGGAAGGAATTGCAGGTATCGGACGCGGGAAATCTCACGGTAGAACTGTTACACATATTGGACCATAGAGTCCTACAGCTCAGGAACCATTTGGTATAGACCAAGTTAAGGTCCAATGGGACAAGTATAGTCCAGGATCTGCTACTTGGGAAGATTCCGAGACACTACGACGAGATTTTCCCTCAATTTTTTAACCACCTCGAGAATATGTTTCTCGAAGGTTGGGTGTATGTAACACCACCTTTTGACTTAGACAACCAGGATTACCTGAGGCCTACACACTTTTATTTTCTATTCACAAGTGAAACTATTAAATTATACACTTGAACTTTTAAGACGTATAAATTTTATGAATGTTTAAATGTATTTGGATAATGATGGATATGATGCGATATATTGATAGAATGTAAATTTTATGAATGTTTAAATATTATTGATGATGATGGATACGATGCGATCTACTATGTGAATGTAAATTCTATGAATGTCTAATTGTTATTGATGATGATGGATATGATGCAACATATTGTGTGAATGAGAATTTTATGAAGGTTTAAATGCTATTAGAATGATGTTGGATATGATGCAATCTATTTTGTAAATGATAATTTTATGAATGGGTGTCAATAATTGAATTATGGGATATTATGAGATCGATTTCTAACTTGAAAACTTTGATGTTAAGTTGTTGATACGCAGATACCAAATTGAAATTATGGTTGTATGCAATTACATGATGATAATGCATAGAAATGTATGAGCTTGTGTTACAAACTAATTTGTAGGTTATGGGCTATGAAATAGCCAAGGGATAATGATGATGAAAGTGGATGTCATGACCACTGGCCGAGAAACAATATGGTATGAATCTTTGTATGTGAAATTATATTGGTTTGGATGCATTGCTATGATATGTGGACCTGTGCAGGATTTCAGGTGGTGAGACTGCCCAAAACTGAATAGATGATGACAAAACTCCCAGCAACACGGTGCCATTATATATTCCATTGTAGGGTGTGGACCCTAGTCCTGTTAGGAGGGGTGGAGGCATTTCCCATCGTGTATCCTCCAAAACCTGAATTCATGGGAGGACAATGTTAGCTCATTCTCCCCTAGACGTGTGATGATGACTGTCAGTTGCTTGCTGGGGAAGCTTGGTCAAGATAGTGACACTTTCGCTTACAGGTTCTATTTGGAGTTAGGTCAATATAGTTGACGCTCCAAGATAGTCTAGCAGAGGAAGGATAGGAATGGAAGATGGAAGTAAGTTAGGGAGGAAGGATGAGTAGAAATAGTTGAGAGTGTATGGAGATTTGTCTTATGATGGAACTTATTGTTTTCCTTCTGAAAAGAAAATGCATATATATATGAATATTCATAATTATGTAACTAAACTACAATTGTCTAAATAACATTATTGAGATAGATAATTGAAATGAAAGGATTTCACAAACATTTGATTGGCTTATTTTCTTTTATAAAATGAATAGTCTTGTTGAATGGATTGGATGCATATGGAAATTACTATAGAGATGATAGTTATTGATATTAGTACATGAACGAGACTTGTATGTATTAGCTACACATGCATTTCTTGCACATGTACACTAGTATGTAGGAGTTTCTTGGCTTACTTACTAATAATGTCGGTTATTTGTTAGGAATGTGTGAACCATGTTTCTTTTCCCTTGTATCATAAAATACTTTAACTTCGGGGCGAAGTTTCCTGAAGGGTGGGTGTATGTAACAACCCTAGTTAAATAGTTGCTTAAGGTTTGTCAAGTATAATTAATTAAATAATTAACTGTCCTAATGTGTATTAGTTAAGTAATGATTAATTATTAATAATATTAATTAATTGTTAATTAATTGTTTAATATATGTTGATTAATTAATTAATTGATTAATTAACACATTTAATGTTTGGATAACAAATTAAAGGCTTAATAACTTTTAATTTATTATTAGAAAACTTTACGTATGAAGGGAAAGGGCATTGAATGGAGGGATAAGGTATTGAATGGAGGGATAAGGTATTAAATGGAGGGATAAGGTGGATGGCATTAAAGGAAGGCAAAGGCATTTAGGAGGAGGACTTTTTGAATTTTGAGGGGAAAGGGAGCATTTGGAGAGCAGGGACTGTATTTTCTGTTTGAGGGGTATTTTTCTGGTTTGGAGTTTCGATGGATTGTTACAGGGGTGCACCAGGTTGCTGGGAGTTTTGGGATCGGGGGTCGGGAATCCTCACGGAATCCCGGAGCTAGGGAGCCAGATAGGCTCTGTTCCTAGCTGCCAGGGAGGAAAGATTCAGTTTTGGGCAGAGTTTGGGCAAAGCAGCAGAGAGGACAACCGGAGATTGGGGAATTAGCATCAGACAGAGGTATGTATTTTAGTGATTATGCTGTGTTACATGATGGTTATGTGATTTATTTTCATGATGTTAATAAATTTAATTTATGCTGAATAATCAATGATTATAAGTTAATGATGAAATTATACGGCATATAATTTTCTTTATTCTTTGTTTTAGCGTGTGTTTTATAAGGCTCTGTGTGGACAGAGACCTTACAGTAATCTACTTCCACCACAATGTACTTGTGTCCATTACTATATGGGGGATGGAAAGTCATGAAGTCTATGCCCCATTTACAGAAGGGGCTGACTGTGATGACTGGGTGTAGAAGAGCTGGTGGAGCTCTTGCTTTGTTTGCATAAAGATGGATTTTTTCACATCACTTGACAGTGTGGATGCAGTCATGAAACAAAGTGGGCCAGAAGTTCCCTGCTCAAATGATTTTTTGGGCGGTGGACATACCTGAGAGGTGACCACCGCAAGCGCCGCTGTGCCAATCATTCAAGACTCTATCGACTTTGTCGATGGTAAGACATTGTCGAAGGATGGTATTGACCCTGTGTCAATAGATAATGTTTCCGATGAGGAGGTATCACGGGGCCTGATGGTGAATGTGTCGACGATCATCTCGAGAGGGATGATACCCAAAATTATGTGTATGAAGGTAGACGAGGAGGTCGCCATACCAGGGGTCATCGGAGGAGATGAAGAAGTGGTGTTCATCGGAGAAATCCTCATTGATGGGGGAAGCTATGGCGTCCAAGGGAAAAGACGTAATAAGTTCGGCTAGGACCAAAGATTTCTTGCTTTTGGGAGTAGAGAACTCCATATCGTATTCCTAGAGGATAACGATCTATAGAGAAAATTTTCCATTAATCTGCCGTCGACTAAGCAAGTACTACATGTAGTTAGAATATGCTATGACTTTGGTCATTCAAAGCAGGATGTAATGTTGCAGTTTTTGGACTACAAGGACGATGACTAACACTAGTTTCTCTTCATGATTATACTTCAAGGGTGGCCCTGAAAGGTTTTTACTAATGTAGTAAATCAGATGTTCATGCCCATCATCCCCTAATTGGACGAGGACTCCTGCTACTAAAACATCAAAGGCAGATAAGTAGAGGATGTAATCACGATCATAGTCCAGGGGACTAATAAAAGGGGTGTTGGAGAGGGAAATTTTAAATCATCAAAAGATGTTTGAGCATGTTTGTCCCATCGAAATGGGATATCATGTCACAATAGGCGGATAAAACCATGTGCGTGAGTGGCATAGTCTGGGACAAAGCGACGCAAAAATTTGGCTTTTCCTTGTAGGCTCTATAGTTGGCGTAAACTCCTAGGTGGTGGAATTTCTATGATAGCTTGGACCTTGAGGGGTCCACAATGATGTCGTGTTGGGAGACAATGAACCCGAGGAGGCTTCTGATAGTGATGCAAAAGATACACTTGAGGGGGTTCAAGCGGATATTGTATTGGCGACATCGTTGGAAAACAATGCGTAATTCGTCTAAATGTTGGGTTTGCTTTTTGGATCGAGCTGTGAGGTCGTCCAAATAAGCAAGGATGATGTGAGAAAGATCATGAAAAACATAGGTCATGACTCGTTGAAATGTAGCACCGACATTTTTGAGTCCAACAGGCATGACATGATAAGCAAAGGTACCCCAAGGGGTTGTAGAATTGGTTTTGTGCTGATCTGCTGGGTGGATTTGAATTTGATTATAGCCGGAGAACCTGTCCATAAAGGACAATGCTTCATGGCTGACATAATCATTGATGATTTGGTCGATGAATGGGGTTGGGAAGTTGTCTTTAGGACAAGCATGGTTGAGATAACTAAAGTCTGTGCAGACGCAAATAGTTCCCTGTGTTTTTTTAACAGGGACAGGGTTGGAGACCCACAAAGTGTACGCAATGGGGTAAATAAACCCAACAACGTGTAACTTGTCAATTTCAGCTTTGATAGCCGCTACTTTGGATGGGTGGAGGGGGCACTGCTTTTGATGAACATGGGTGATATCTGACCATGTGTCGATTTGATGTTCGACTATAGAAGGATCAAGGCCAGGCATCTCCGTATATGACCAGGAAAAAATGTCCCGGTATTCCTGAAGGAGAGCTTTGTAAGCCTTGATTTCTTCAGGGGAGCATGCGATGCCAATGGTGATTTCTTTTATAATGCCAGGTTTAATGGAAATGACAATTTTGACGGTGGGGGAAATGTTGGCCATGTTGCCTTCTTCAAAAGCATCGGGGGCAGGGATAGGGTTTTTGAACCAGTCAATATGCCCTGAAGGAATAAAATCCTTGGTTTCGATTATGCACATGGAGGCTTGGGTAGAAGGGTGAAAGGCCTCTTGTGAAAGGAAAAGTGCTCAATGGTGGAGATCAGTCCATGGGAAATTAGGGGTAGTGATTTCCTTCAGGATATCTTCATTGCAGTGGAAAATGAGAGAATACAGGGGATCCTGGGAGGTGGCAAGGGGAACTGTCAAGGGGTAAGTGGTATTGTCCTCAAGTGGTGAGGACGTAGAAAGGATATTGTGTACGAGGTGTGATGGATTTCTTGACTTCAAACGAATGTGACGACACTATGGATGGTACCTCGTTCTCTTAGGGACTGACGATGAAATATAACAGATGTCAGTAATGTGAGCCTCCATGGGGAGTGACTGAGGGGGCTATGGCTAAGGTGTGTGGCGTACTATGGCTTATGTTTGGTAGAACTGAGGTAGAGCTGGTAAATGATGAGTGTAATGGCCATATTCTGAGTATATGGCACATGAAAAATTGGTCCATATCCCTTTCTTACTTGTGCTTGAGGACGCCATAGTAGCGGTGGATGTACTTGGTGGAGTGGTAAGCAATGGGGTTACTTTAGGGAGCTGGATAAGATTGCGCAACTTGGAAAGAGTAGGACATATATTAGTGGGGTGTCCTTCTCTTTCGCATAATGTGCAAGGAGGTTGATCTCGAGGAGGGATCAGAGATATGGGATTGTTCTTCCTCCATCTGCCACCAACAATGGCAGTGGTGCTGACAGTTGGGGGTGGGGGTGGTGTGGCAAGAGCCTGCATTGGGATCTGCATCGGTAATCCCTCTGTCTGAGGAGGGAGAGATGGTGTAGGAACCATAGCAGGTGGATGGAGATACCATACAGGGATGGCGAGAACCATGTTGGGAAGGGTGAGAGTAGCAACTACCTAGAATGCTTGGACTCCAGGTGGGGGTAGAAAAAGGGAATTTGGGTAATGGATTGGGGGAATTTCTCCCAAACCGGGATTTTCCTTTGGAGGGGGAAATCCAGGACAAGTGGTGCAAAGGGGTTCTCCGGGAACTCCTGAGGTAATATTTCTTCGACTGGTGGAATTTGGATGTGGGGAGGGGCCTCTGTGAGAGAAGTATTGTCTCTGATATCAGTTCCATTAGAAGACACTACACACACTTGTGATGAAATACAAGGGTGTAGGATAGGTGGTGCTCCTTGATATGCTCCCAACAAGGATCGATCCTTGAATATTCCAGGACCAATGTCGATGACCGAAAAATCATCTGAGCTAGCGTGGAAAAGGTGGAGAATATTATCGATGTTGGCAGAATGATTGGGATTGTAATGTGTAAGATGGTCAATGATGAGGATTTTCCCATTGTGGGGGAACATCATCATACGAAACACAGAAGAGGTTACCACCTTCATAGCATACATGTAGCTACGTCCGAACAAGATATTGTAATCAAGTGGGGCATCAATAACTTCAATGTCGATGATGATGGTTTTTCCCCCAAGTTCTACAGGGAAATTTTGGAAGAGCTCTTTAGGGGATGATGGTCGACCGTCATAAGCTCTCAGGGTGATGGCAGATGGTACTAGCTCAGGTGAGCCGAGTTTTTTCCATACAACTTTGGACATGATGCATGTGGATGCACCTTCATTGATGATGCATTGATGAACTATGATGTTCCAGATCTTAACTGGTATCTGAAAAGCTACCAGGATGGAGACGTGGTTCTCCACTATCTAGATCAAAGATGATAAGTCTAGTATCAGATGGGTCAACTGCCCCTTAGGCGGAAAGCAAGGATTTTTGCTGAGATTGACAGGTTTGGAGGACTTGCAATACAGACATGGCTGCATGAGACTATGATAAGTCGTCGACCCGACTGTAATTATGGGCTGCCCTAGGATGAGGGTTATGTACATTCCGTCATAAAGGCATGCAGGGTACACAGGGGTTTGGTTCAATGTTAGGGCAGGGAATCATCAATGGTTGTGCAACTATAGCGAGAGTTGCTTCTGAGGTGGTTGGGGTAGGTTCATGAGGTAAGCCATATTGATGATCGCATGTTTGTAGAAGAATATCTTCTTCTCTAGTAAAGAGGATATTTCGATCCACCAGATTCCCGGGTTGAGTGGGACCTAGGTTTTGATATTGCCCCATTTGTGGTGGGGCATTGTGTACCTCCTGTTGGGTATTCATCACACCTTAGTGTGGAATGGGGTTTTGAAAAACCCCCAGAGGGGGTGGTTGCAAATAATGTTGTGGGGTGTGCTGGGGGATAGGTGGTGCCAGAGGGTGTTGTGTGTTCATGGATGCTTTCATCAGTTTGTAATCGACAATTTGGGGGCAATGGTGTGTATAGTGTCCATACTCACCACATAGAGCACAAGGGAAGTTAGTTATGAGGTTATTGTTCTTCCCTTGTCATGGTTGATTGTTATTGTTGCCCCCTTGTGGGTTTTAGTTGTCTTGATTCTGATTCCCCCCAGTGGGATAGTTTTGTTGGGGGTTATTTCCTCCTAGTCCCGGGTTGTTATTGTTTCATTTTTTTTCCTTTGTTCTTGGAATTATTCGGCCGATGGGCCGGATTTTCCGTATTCAAGTGTTCAAAAGTATGAAGCTGTTGAATGGGAGAGGGATGAAAAAAATTAATGCTAGCGTGTGGTTGTCCTGGTGGAGAAGCGACCGGCTGGGGAGGACCAGGAAATGGGAAATATGGATTGTTTTGTGGAGACGATCCATATGGAATGTAGGAAGTTGAATCACTTCCACTAATGATAGGGTTATAGGCAGGGGTTGAGGGTGAACTCGTACTTGATTGAGAGACCAAATGCATCATGGGTACCGGTGGGGGTCCACCTAATGGATGAGGGGGTACACCATGATATTATTGTTGGTGAGTGGGGGGAGGGTAATAAGACGTCCCTCCATATGGTTGCAGATACTGATTTTCACCATAATTAGGTGACGGGTGGCTGTAAGGGTTGCGGTGTGTCATAGAACCAATCAACCCATCTGCAACGTGGGACATCCTAGGTTTGTCCTGGCCAAATGGTATGGGTCTTGGTGCATTAGGAAATACTGTGTACAAGTAAGTTGAATGGGCATAGATGAGGTCAAATTGTTGGGCCTTACTGATGGCTTCTTCTTTTGATTGAGGAAAAGTGGATGCTACATCCTTGGATATAACATAGACGAGTGATTTAAGAAACCAATCGAGGCGTTTTTCTTTGGTGGTTTATGATTTACACAAACTACGTCACCGACACCATTCATGGATGTGGTCAGTGATATGGACAACAATGGTTTGTTTTAACTCATAGAGAAGTTATAAGCCAGTATCATGACGAACTGGTAGTTGGAAAAAAGACAAAAAGGCCTTGGCCAATGATTCAAAGGTCACATGGGGCCCTGATTTTTCGTCCACATACCATTTTGATGAGGAACCAGTGAGCGTTTGTTGAAACAACCTTAAGCGGATGGAATCATCCATGATGATGTTTGAAGAGAACCATAAGTGGAAGGTCATAACATGGTTGGCAATATATTCCCCTAGTTTTCCTTCAAACTTTGGAATATCTGAAGGCAATTTTGTAGGTATATTGGGCCAAGTGGCATCATGCAAAATGGGATCATTTGTGAGTTTGGTTAAATCAATAATGTCGAGGGATGCCAGGTATGGCATAGGGATATTTGGCGGAGGATTAGTTCTAGCCATTGTGTGTGTAGGTAATGGACCTATCCCTTGAGAGGGATTTGGTGGGTTTGTACTTCTTCCTTGAGAAGAAGTTTGACTCTCGCCTCCTTGTGAAGGAGAACTAACAGACGGATGAACTTGGGTATTTGACCCAAGAAAAGTGGAATAAATTAAAGCTGATCCCAAAATAGTGGCACTCACTGGGGTGTGATATGGTTGAGTCGGTGAGTTGTAGAGACTAGGGACTCCTCCTAGAATAGGAGGGAGATTATGCAAGCATCTATAATGACAGGGATTCTATGGTTCCCCTATGGTTCCAACTAGCAAAGTGAATGTGTGAAAATGGTGACAAGAGAGAAATAAATGAACAAGAGCTTTTGACCTTCACAAAATAGTATAATTCACAATTGCATGTAATCAAATGAACATCATACATAAATCAACTATAAATAAACAAGCATGTGGATAGAGGGATTTTGTCCATGTGGGGAAAAAACAACAACAAATGACCGTGTCCTAAAATACCTATTGTCCTTCCTCTCTATTTAGCATTGGACCTTCCAATAATACTCAACAACGAGGTCTAAAGCCACCGAAAGAGGAACCAGTGAAGGTTGAAGTAATTAGTTATAATGAGGGGTAGAGGGTGCATATCTCGAAAGAGCTGGAGACATTTCCCAATAGCCACACAAAATATGATCAAGGTGTGATTGCAGCCCACAACCACCACTGGGTGGATATCCTATGTTTTTCCACTAAGTACCTCGGTCAAAGTGCGACATTTATATTTTTGGCCTCAGAAATGGGTCACAGGATGGATGCCCTCAAAAGAGTTGAGTGACTCAAGGAGGGATGCACAAAACAACCAGACCTCGGCCTTCAACCCTTCATGGGTATCTCCCTGGCTTATGGTGTAGGAACACTTGACTTGGAGGTTTTAAAATATTCCTATTCTCAACTTCTATTGTTTCAAAATGTGTGAACCTGATAACGGGGGGTTATTTGGATGCCTACCCCCGAGATCCTACCTAGACTAAAAAAATTCTTTTGGCACCTCATGTGGAGGAAAACTTAGTGTGTTTTTAGAATTTTTTTATATGTGGTGGGATGAGAGATTGGTGTCATGGACCAACCTCATTTGAATTAAATTGGTGTGGATAATTTCCAAAGAAGCAGTCAGATCTTTTAGAATTCCTTTGAAGAAATCCTACTTCGACCTCCACTATTCTAATAGAACTTATGTGTGTGAGGAGTGGCTTTGTGTGAAAGAAAGTGAAAAGTGTGCAAAATATTTTAATAAGTTAAGTGTGAGATTTCAACATGTGGACTTCCCCTGGTCCTTACAAATCTTCTTACCTAGCTTACTATATGTCTTTGGTACAACCTTGCGGAATATTTAAAATCCTAAAGAATTAGCAATGTGGACATATGGTCCCTACAAATCCTTTAAACTCCCTAGAAATTTTCCTACGATGGTAGACATGTGAGCATGTATGGGTCTGCTACTTGATCTTTTAAACTTTCCTAGAGTGTTGTCTAAACTAAGAAAGCATTTAGAAACTATCCTAAGATTG
The DNA here is from genome assembly GCA_009831015.1 of Picea engelmannii. Taxonomy (NCBI): domain Eukaryota; kingdom Viridiplantae; phylum Streptophyta; class Pinopsida; order Pinales; family Pinaceae; genus Picea; species Picea engelmannii. The sequence goes on along the minus strand of ML781342.1, from coordinate 785,347 downwards.
CAAACATGTGGGCATGTATGGGACTTTGCAAAGCTTTAAGATGATTTCCAAAACTAAGAGGAACCCTAGGGGGGCTTTGTCCTCTCCTAATGATTTTTAAAGGGTGATGAAATTTCCTTTCAACCACCTTTTCTGATTCCCGAGATCACACTAGGGTGCGGGGGAAGAACATACTTGAGGGTTAAAATTGATTTCTAGTCCCAAATTAATTGATTGTGTTTGAAAAAGAAATAACTTCAACTTAAAATTTTAAAAGTCCAATTATCCATCCATGTGGAAACAAAGAAAAGAGAACAATAATGATTCTTTTTACCCCTATGTGCTTATGTTATCTAACCTATCTTGTGAGAAAGGACTTTAGGTGAAGTGTAGTTTCTTTACAAAGTGAAGGAAATTAAAATCTAAAGGCTAGGGGCCCTCAAACCATTCATAACAATCCTTACAATTTGAGAAAACTGACCTTATGCACGTGCTACAGTTTTGACAGGCACCTAGAGGGCGTAGAGTATGTAGAGGGATGAAGTTTGTCACACGCACAATGCGTAGAGTGTGTGTCTGTGGGCCTTGAAAACCGTGCACTTCCTGTCATGCATCGAGCAATTTTTTTCCAAGTGAAATTCTCTTTCCTTGGCTCTGAATTTTGACTTTGGAAGGTTGGACTAGGCCAGTTTTGGTACCTGCATATAAAAACAACCAAAAATAAGTGCTCTCAAGACTTAAATAGGGAGGAATTTGATACCGATCCCCAGTATGGTCACCAATCTATTGTGTTGGTTTTGTCACATGGGTGAGCAAAAACACAACACTTGCATGCTTAGTTAAGTCAACTAAACAAGAAAAAAGTTTGTGAGTTGATTAGATAACCAAATGCACATGAAACAAAAGAAATAATACTAAAAACAACTAAGAAATAAATGTTAGAGAAGCTTGAAAGAACTAGAACCATGGAAAGCAAAGAAGGACCAATATATAGCTACCAAGGATCAATATATTGATAGGATAAACACCGTAGAGAAAGGCAGGGACTTATGAGTCCCCTCTTCCTCCTTAGGAGGGCTCTTGAGTTCCCTGATAGAGAGCTCTTCTCTTCATGCAAATGGAAAGTAACAATGGTGAAGAAATACAATGCCAATCCTTTCAAGAGGTGAGTGGAATGGCCCTTGCAATGGTGCTTGAATGATTCAAAGAGAAAATATGATTCTCAAAGAAGAATTCTTGCAGCACAACAATACCTTGAAGTTCTTGTTTTTCTAGCACACCCATGACACATATTTATAGCATCCATTCATGGCAAGATATAATTGGTTCATAGTGTGAACAAGGGGCCTTTTAGGGCACTTCCCAGCCCTTGACCAACCTCCAAGCTATATTTCTCTCAAATATGAGTGTCGAATCGTGTTGGGGGTCAAAATAGAAGTGGTTGATAGGCCAACAAGATTCATAAATGCGTCGTTCATAGAAGTGTGTGTCAAGTAAAATTAATGCTTATAAATGCGACAATAAATTATCAATCCGGGAGGTTCGTAAACTTACGAAGTGTAAGCACGGGAAATGCAGGGCAAGAGTATACTAGCCTGTGTAATGCTTGAAAGAAACCATTAAACTGTTGTCGTTGAATGAGTAACTAATCTAAATTAAGCAACTAATCTATGAAATCATGTAAAAATTAAATCTAGCCTAATCTAACATTCAAAAGGAAACAAATTTATCTTGAAATGAAACAGTTAAACTATCTACCCTAGTTCTCCTTCCTATATTATGCAGGAGACTCAAAGTGAATCTACGAAATCAAATTCAACTTAATCTAACTATGAAAGCAACTAAATATAAATTCAAAGGCATCAAATGCAAAATTAATCTATGAAAATAGGAAAGTGCATAAATGAAATCTAATTGAAATAAACATGAAATTATTGAAAAGTATCTATAACAAACACACAACAAATAACAAGTAAAGACAAATGAAGAACATATGTGAACTCACATAAACAATCTAATCTATCAACTCATAACAAAACAATGAAAATCACTATCTTAGAATCAAAGCTCGATGAATCAAAGTTCCAATCTTCTGTTCTCTATTTCTAGAGAGAGGCCTCCTCTTGAAATGAGGAGATAACCCTCTTATTTATACATAAATGAAGATAAGAGACTCATAATTACAGATGCACTTTTCTCTCAACCTATCCCTTCAAATCCTCCACAAATATCTTGGATAAGATATTCTATCTCCATGATCTTCTCCTTGAAGTGAGCTTGAATGATTATCTCCACATCTTCAAAGAAGATAAAATTCGAATTTGAAGCTAGGTGGTGATTTTTGACTTTGTGAAAATCTTCAAATATGCCTGTAGTCATCACAAAACTCATCCAACTTTGAGATATAATGAAAATATGTTAATTTTCTAATATTTAGTCACAAATTCTCTTAAAAATACTCAAAATAAATAATTTGGAAAATGGAAATGTAAACCCATATGTTTTTATGAAAGTGATGATAATTATGGTTTTATGGAAGAATGAAATGGAAATAAAGGCGACAAATGGTATATGAAAGATGAATAAAGTGTCGTATTTTTGCGACCCAACAGTGCACGACTTTTCTCGTAGACAGTCGTACATCTTGCGCACATTTCACGCGGAGGGCTATGTTGGCCCGCGCATTCTGCGCACTATGCGTACGCTTCCTTTGGTGAATTTGTGCACTTTGAGTTTTAAACCAAGTATATAGTTTTCTTTGCCTTTTGGTGGATTTTGGTACTGTAGGTGGACTAATTGTTACTAACATTGATGTATTTCTTCAACCATTGTGTGCAATGTTGTAGACGATTTTTCAGTGATAACAACCCCTAAAGTAAGGAAAGAGGTTACTTAGAAAAAATATAAATACACCTAAAGGAGTCTCTCATAAGTACATTTATACACATATTCTATTTAATATCTCTAATTGAATAAGTTATATTTTTTATCTTGTTATTGACAAGTCTGAGGTAGCAAGTTTGATGTTGCAAAGGAAGGTCGAAGGTGAAAGTCTCGTAGTTGCAACAAATGTGAGTAACCCTAGTTTTTAAGGTATCTACAAGTTAAAGGTCAATAGGGCATGGATGTATGCCGACTATAGTGGAGGAAAGCACAAATATAAACCGATAGTAGAGGAGAAAGTCACAGATCTATGAAAAGGCTTGTGAAAGGTTGAAAAGTGATGCTTGTACCAGGCTGTTGATGCCCAGGTTGGTTTACTCATCTGTTATCTGATACAACAAGGTGTCTACAGGATCAGAGGTATGCTTATGTGTTAATTTTTAGGCTTATGATTATGTTTTTATGGTACATGGTTGAGGCATAATGATTGTGCATGGTAGACCTTGGTGATGACATGATACATTGTTAGAGGCACATCTTAGATACCTGGCATATGGTCGTTGTATGGTATATGAGTGATATGGGACAGCTTTGATGTTATCTCTTGGTACATGGTATATGGATGTTGGTACATGTTGAGGTACATCTTGGTTAGGTTATGGTACATTGATTAGTAGCACATATTGGATATATTGGTATCTTGGTATTGTTGATATCTTGGTTATGCTTGAGTCACTTCATTGATGATATCCTATGATATGGTACATGGTTGATGTATGATACGATACATGGTTGATGTACTTGGTATAGTACATAGTTGATGTACTTGGTGTGGTACATGTTTGATGCATGATATGGTGCATGGTTGATGCATGGTTTTGTATAGGTTTTGGTGCATGGTTGATGCACTTATTGTGGTACAATGTGTGGTACACAATTGATGCTTGGTATGGTACATGCTTTGGTACATGGTTGAGACACATATATTGTGATGGTATGTTAGTGATCTCGGTACATGTTTGGTATGGGCATGTGTTGGTGATGATGGACTTATAGTTGAGAGGTGTCCTTGGTATATGATCCATGTGAGAAGATCTGGTTGAGTATCATTGACAGTGAAATGTAGGAAAGATTGGATACAGTGACAAGTTGATGTGACAATGGAAGTGACAGAGAAAGTGGCAATGATTCTGGTAGTGACAGTTGGTCTACACTTATATTTTAGGGAAACAAAACAGGGAAAGGAAAGGGGGTTGTATCCTCCCTATCAGATCAAGAGAACACGGGGAGTTGGAGCTTCCTTCAGGTTGGAGCTTGAGAATTAGCTTCCTTCTGGTTGAAGCCAGAGAATTCAGGGAGTTGGATATTCCTTCAGGTTGGATCCTGAGAATCAGGGGGTTTTAGCCTCCTGGTTGAAGCCAGAGAGTTCATAGAGTTGTAGATTCCTTTAGGTTGGAGCCTGTAAATAGGGGGTTGTAGCCTCCTTCTGGTTGAAGCCAGAGAATTCAGGGAGTTGTAGCTTCCTTCAGGTTGGAGCCTGTAAATAGGGGGTCGTAGCCTCCTTCCAGTTGTCGTTGGAGAATTGGGAAGTTGTTGCTTCCAATTATGAATGTATTCTTTGATATATATAAGAAAACATTCCATGGTTTTCTACCATTTGGGTTTCCACATAAAATTTGGTGTACTGTGTATTTGATGTGATGATACTTATGTTTATATGCTCATGATATATTGAATGTAATCATACATGATACATTGATGACATATTGGTGATAAATATTGAAGTTTATATATTGTGTTTATAAGTGGTAAAAGTGATCATACTGATTCAACTCCCCCTCTCAGTATTCCAACATCCATAACCAAGCTACTTTTTTCAATACTACAACACATTTCCTTCTTCTTATTGTCAAATATTAGAAGAAAAAAATGTAACTAACCTAGGGTCTGTGCTTCAAACTTGTCTAGAGTATGAAGAGAAATTAGAAATAATAGGTCTTCCCAAATAAAATTCTATAAAGTAGACTGATATGTATATAGTCTTGTAGCTTGTTCAATATATGAGAAATTGAATGATGTCTTATGAGAGGAAATATGTCGCCTCAAGTTCATCTCCTACCGAGTCTTCTTCCCAAGCTATTTTGAGAAACCAACCAAGCAATTCTTCATTTCATAATCAACTAAAGGCTATTCTCTCTAGGGATTGGTGTAATTTATGTGATGAAAATAATGAGGAAGTACTTGCGAAGTTAAGAAAAGGTCATGCGAGAGAAACTTTGGCAAGAAGACTGAAACAACTATTGCTGTCTTAGATTGGGATCATGAGGAAGATGAAATGTTAATAAACACAAGGAATAAATCATACAAAAACAAATAGAAGGGTAATATTCCAAAAAACTCCTTTGCTCCCAGTCCCTCTTCCCAAAACACAAATCCTCAAGTTGTCACAACAATTCAAATTCTAGAGACATCAATCTATTTCCCTCCATCCAAGTATAACATTCTTAATCAATTAGCTAACATAAAATCATATGCATCTCTCTTGGATATGGTCACCCTCCTGGAACAACAACAACATATGAAGAATTATATGGAAGGTAAAACTTTTCCCATAGCTAGTATATCTAAAAAAACTGATGGAGACAAATGACATGTAAATAGAATATGTGTAAATAATTTTGGGAATCCTATAAAAAATCCTCCTGTTAATAGTTCTGTAAAAAATATGGATAGGACAACTCACTGTTTCTTAATAAATGGCGGATCATGTCCAAGTGTCATGCCCAAGATTATTATGAAAGAACTAGGACTCTCTTGTACAAATGAAAATGCGGGGGGTATGTTGTCCTATAATAATCAACAACAATCAACAATCAATGAGATCAAATATGTGACTCTATTCCTTTGTGCACATCCCAAAATCAGAACCACTCTTAATATTCAAGTAATTGACAAGCCTATTAGTAATTACTCAATTATTTTTTGTAGAGATTGGAAAGATTTAATCGATGGTTATCTATCTTTAGATGGTTGACATCTTTCCATCCCTAAAAATGGAAAGAATATCATTATTTTAAGGGAAGGAAGAATTTCACTGTATATTGAGAAAGTTTCTCAATCCAATGTAAATTATAATGAGGAAGATATGGGTGTCTATTCTATTTTTGTTGATGAAGATGATGCACCTCTTGAACAATCATATGATGATGATGATGGTATGTGGCATATGAACTTTGATTGTGCATGTTCAAGTGAAGGTAATGGATCAAGCATTATATTATTCTCTCCTGTAGGTAAAATTCATAATTTTCCTATAAACTAGAATTTTCAGGTACAAATAATGTTACTGAATTTGAGGCCTTGCTACTAGGAATTGAAAATGATTACAACCTAAGTTGTGGTCATCTCACAGTTTTTGGAGATTCAGAACTTGTTGTTAATATGGTTAGAAAAATCTATAATCCTAATAATAAGTTGATGAAGAGATACGCCCAAGCCGTGTGGGATTTAATCCAAAATCTATCGTCCTTTAACATCACTCACATCAAAAGGGAATTGCATTTAATGATTGATAGGTTAGTTGTTTTTGCAACTTCTCCTACATGACAATTATTGCCTCAGAGACATGATTGCACATTCTTATCCTTATATCAACCCCATCTTCTGAATAATGAGGAATCATGGCAAGTTTTCCTCGATGATGAAAGAATTTGTACTTTTATTCAGAATGAGCCATAAAACCCAAAGGAAATAATTTCGTTTGAAGATAATACAATTCCTAAAGGTTTGAATCCTCTTGAAAGCTCATTCTCAACAAGTGATGTTAGAAACAATAAAGATCGAAAAGAAGAGGATTGAAAATGGAAAATAGGAGATATAATTCCTGTGAACATTGGAACTTAGGAAATTCCAAATATTTTAAAAAGAGGAGCCTAATGTTACGAAGACGAAAAGAATAAATTCATGGATTTATTCTGTGAATTTAGAGATGTTTTTGCCTAGTCTTATGAGGATCTTTGTGGTTTTGATCCTAGTATCATCCATCATGCGATTCTGATTAAGGAAGGAGCTAAACCTGTTAGGAAGAAACATAGACCCATTAATCCTACGCTTAAAGCTACAATTAGAAAAGAAGTGGAAAAGTTAATAAATTATCACATAATATTTCTGGTTAAATATACTGAGTGGGTGTCAAATCTGGTTCCCGTACGAAAAAATACACGTGATATTATATTATGCATCAATTTCCGTGCACTAAATAGAGCTAATGTGAAGGATAACTTTCATCTTCCCAATATGGAAATTATTTTACAACAAGTCGTAGGGTCACAAATGATGTCCTTACTTAATGTTTTTTTTGGTTATAATAAAATTAGAGTCAAAAGGACAGACAAGTATAAAACCACATTTACAACTCGGTGGGGCACCTTTGCCTATGAACATATGCCTTTTGGCTTATCTAATGAAGGTGCCACTTTCAGAGAGCTATGCAGATAAATTTCAATGATCCTATCGGTAAGATAATTCAGATTTATCCTGATGACTTAACCATGTATTCTAAAACCCGATTAGATAATTTTGATCATCTTAAAAAAGTCTTTTTGTGATGCAAAAAATTTGGCATATCTTTAAATCCTTAGAAATCCATTTTTGGTGTCACTCAAGGTAAGATTCTCGGTCACATCGTTTCAGATTCAGGGATTAACATTGATCCCGAGAGGGTTACCACAATTTTAAATCTTCCATCCCCCACATCTAAAAAGGAAATTCAATCTTTTATGGGCATGATTAACTGTGTTAGGAGATTTGTTCCTAATTTCATTGTAATGGTTAATCCTATTCATAACACGCTGAAATGGGATGAATATTTTTCTTGGACAAAGGATGTTGAAAGAGATTTTGTAGGAATTAAAGAGCAATCAGTTTTGCATCGGTCTTGGTGAAACCAAATTTTGACAAAGACTTATACGAACTCAGTAGAAGAAGAAATTTCTGCGATTATTTTGCAAAATGATGATCAAAACAATGAACAACTTGTAGCTTACATGAGCCAGAGCTTATCTGATGATGAAATAAAATATTCTCTTATTGAAAAACATATTTTTTCTCTTGTTATGGATATAGAAAAATTTTGCGACTTTATTCTTGGAAAACACACACATGTAAACATCCCTTTACATGCAGTCAAGTTCTTACTTTCACATACTCATCTTTCAAGAAAACTTGCAAATTGGCTTGCGAAAATTCCAGAACATGATTTAACGATCACAACATAAAAAAACAATTAAAGGATGTGTCTTAGCACTTCACTTGGCTCAACATCCCGAGTCAAGTGATTCTTTTGAAAATGCTGAAAATGCCTTATCAACACTGTTCTATATTGAAAATCAAAATCTTGATCTTGTTGAAAAGCTTGGTATAAGGACCTTGTGTAGTACTTGCAATTCCAAAAGTGTCCTAATTACCTAGAATCTCATCAATGCAGGAGGCTACGCCTTGAGGCCTCTAAATATTTGATCTTGGGAAATTCCCTATTTCGAAGATTTGTTGATGGGTTGCTATTAAAATGTATAGACGATGTTGTAGCTAAGAAAATCTTGAGAGAAATTCATAGATTAACATATTCAAATGTTTATATCGGTGGTCATTATGCAAAAAAATCCACTACCTTTAAAAACTTGAGAACATGGTATTATTGGCCTTTCATTTTTAGAGATTATTTTAAATTTACAAGGGCTCGTGATAAGTGTAAAAAATTTATTGGTAAAGAACAATTTTCTGCCATGCCCTTGCAACTTGTTCTTCCTAATTTTCCATTTTCTAAATGGAGTTTAGATTTCATTGGTCCTATCAATCCTCCATCCTTTGCAGGACATATATTTATACATATAGCAACATATTACTTTACTAAGTGGACTAAATATGTACCTCTCAAGTGTGAACAAGATGGGTAGGTCATCTCTTTCCTGGAATCTAACAACTTTTCTCGTTTTGGTATTCCTCTTGAAATCATTTTAGATAATGGACCAACTTTCATTTCTACCAAGTTCACTCAATTTCTTAGCAAATTTGGCATGAACCACTTTACTTCTTCTATCTATTATCTGCAAGGAAAAGGGGAATCTGAATCCACTAATAAAAACATGGTTAAATTTTTGAAAAATACCATAGATGATAAACCCTATCAGTGGCACACACTACTCACATACGGATTATGGGAAGATCGAACCACTACTAAATCTAGCACTGGTCATACCCCATTCCAATTCTTATATGTCCAAGAAGCTATTATGCCTGTAGAACTTGAACTTACCTCACTTCGATTAGAATTACAAGTTGAAGAGTTGAATGCGACTGATTTATCCCAAAGAATAACTAGTTTGCTTACCTTGGAAGAACAAAGAAACCATGCTTTAGAAAATATGAGAAAAATGCAACAAACTCTTAAAAAATACTTTGATAAAAAAGATAAATATTTTGTTTTCAGTGTTGATGAGAAAGTGCTACTTTGGGATTTTTCTCACACTAATAAAGGAAAACATTCTAAATTTCAAAAGCTTTGGCTAGATCCATACAAAATCGCCTCTATCATAGATAACAATTCATATTTATTAAAATACATGGAAGATAAATTATTTTCATATACAACAAATGGTTCACATTTGAAGCATTATGTCGAACCTAAATGATTTGATTGATCAGATTTTAAATGCTTAATGTATATATTTTTCTTTGGTTTAATTACTTTCACTATCTGTACAACTAATTTTCTTTGACTTTTATCGGTTTTGGATTGTTTGCTTTCTTTGACATTATGATTGGATCACTTAAGTCACTTACTTTGTCATGCTAGTTGCAAAATTTTGCTGATGTGCTGTAAAATTCATAAGAACAAAAAGAGACAGATGATATTCCTTTTGGGTCCGTAACACTACTTATGTAGTAGTTTTCATACGTACAGATTTCTTGCTAAAACATAATGTGTAAGGTTGTTTACATTTTCTTCTTTCCTATTATTCCCTCCATACCGTTTTTTTTGCAAGAGTATATCATAGAAATGATTGACATATATATTGCTAGTAGAACCCAATATTCTTAAGTTCTAACTAATTAAAAATTGCATAGCTTGTGGAGTTTTCAGATGTTGACTCGCAAACTCGCAAACTAGCCACTAGCCTGAAAATAGTTGCAAGGCATGATTCAGAATTTTATTATCTATGATATATTAAATATTTAACTGTAGGTGGGATCCCCTAAGTAGAAAGAAAAATATGTTTAATTTCAATTATCCTCAAGATTGAATGATGTCATTATGATCAACTGTCTTATCTACATTGTGCAGTGATATTGTTTCCTTCTTCAGTTTGATTATGAGTTTTATTGCGCAGAAGGAATGAAAAATATTTTTTATATTACTCACATTCCACTCATAAATTCTATTTGAGGATTATATTAGAAGATTATGAAGCATTTAAAATGTTCTCTATCGCTCATATCTGTTGTGTCTCAACAAGGATTTATCATAAGGGTTTATTTCTAGTTATATGATATATTTCAAAGGAAGGCAAGTTCATTTATGAAAAATTATGCATGGTATAGTTATATGGTCCACCATATATGAAAGTCTTTTATATAACTCCAAATTCCATCGCATCTATATAATAATTGTTGGTTTTGTATGAGAAAGGGTGATCTAGGTGGATATCGGTGGCCACCCACCTTTTCCAAATGGCTCAAAATAGTTTTCTGGCCATTTTGGCAATTTACTATTTTTAGCAGGTTTTAACTTCCGGGGCCATTTTGAGGGTCCAAATGAAGGTTTTTCTAGATCTAGGTTCTCAATGATAGTTGAAGGAATAATTGAGCCCTCAAAATGAATCTCCTCGACAATACCTTTCCAACGAGCTATCACATGCCTAAAACGGAGATCGTATGCAAAAGTTACGACCCCGGGAAATTGATGTACTCACTTACTCAAACGGGGCCCACATGACTTTTGGCGCTTCATCTCCTAGGGTTAGGTTTTTGGATGTCTAGGAATTTTGGCATTCCTGTCTATTGTAAAAGGGCCTTCGGATCCTCATTGTAATCATCTTCTTGCGAATGCGAGTAGCCATCACATCTCTTCTCAGAGATAAGCTGCCACCATTCTAGCGAGTCTTTCACTCTGTATTTTTACAGTCTTTGTACATTTCTCTGATTAATAGAAATCGTGTATTACTGTATATCTATGTTTATGGTTGCATCTCTGATACATTTCTGTTATATTGTTTAATATCTGCAATATCTCTGTGCATTTCTTTATTATATCTCCGCTCTCATTTCGTGCCGAAAATAATCCGGATCAGTGGTATCAGAGCAGGCTGCTCTTGATCGTTTTTCAGTGCATGTCCTCGACGAGGTCCGAGTATAGAAAGTTGGGTCTCGAGCTTGTCTCTCTCGAGGACAATCACTCTTGCACACCCAAGAAACCCTTAATGGCGGAAGAAAAGAAAAACGATGGAGCAGACGATCCAATTTGTCTGTTGCTTGAGCAAGCTCTCACGCAACAGAGGGACGAAATGATGGAGAATTTTTCCCACATCCTTCAACACCTGCCGATAGCATCAGGCGCATCTTCATCAAGAAACCACTTTGGAGTCACCTCGCCTTTCAAGGTACAGGTTAATTTTGATATTCCCGTATTTGAAGGTCAAATAGATGCAGATGCCCTAGATAAATGGTTAAATATGCTAGAAGGTTATTTCTCTGTTCATAAATTTTCAGACAAGGAAAAGATCACCTTCGCACTCCTTAAGGCTCTCCCCCATGTCAAACATTGGTGG
>ML781342.1:761221-772872 GCA_009831015.1 Picea engelmannii | reverse complement strand
AAGGATACTACAACCACCACAGCTTCGGCCCAAGCACCTTCTATCCAACAGAAGCAGGTCAACAAGGTTGCAGCAAAGCACGAATATTCCTTCTGCACATAGTCATCTAAAATAGTCAGACTGGTTAAAAAGGTCCAAACCTTCCAGCCACAGGTTCGTGACAGATTTCCACAAACTAAGCAACACGACTTCTCTAGCAAGACAAGCAGCTCACCAAGATGCAGATTCAACAAATGTTTTTCCCTCTCCCCCAGGAACTCAAAGCAATGGAGACCATTGCTTCATAAGGAGGGAGGATTGATCCAGGTGGATATCGGTGGCCACCCACCTTTTCCAAATGGCTCAAAACAGTTTTCTGTCCATTTTGGCAATTTACTATTTTTAGCAGGTTTTAACTTCTGGGGCCATTTTGAGGGTCCAAATGAAGGTTTTTTGAGATCTAGGTTCTCAATGATAGTTGAAGGAATAATTGAGCCCCCAAAATGAATCTCCTCGACAATACCTTTCCAACGAGCTATCACACGCCTAAAACGGAGATCGTATGCAAAAGTTACGACCCCGGGAAGTTGATGTACTCACTTACCCAAACGGGGCCCACATGACTTTTGGCGCTTCATCTCCTAGGGTTAGGTTTTTGGATGTCTAGGACTTTTGGCATTCCTGTCTATTGTAAAAGGGCCTTCCGAGCCTCATTGTAATCATCTTCTTGCGAATGCGAGTAGCCATCACATCTCTTCTCAGAGATAAGATGCCACCATTCTAGCGAGTCTTTCACTCTGTATTTTTACAGTCTTTGTACATTTCTCTGATTAATAGAAATTGTATATTACTGTATATCTATGTTTATGGTTGCATCTCTGATATATTTATGTTATATTGTTTAATATATGCAATATCTCTATGCATTTCTTTATTATATCTCCGCTCTCATTTCGTGCCGAAAATAATCCGGATCAAAGGGTGGAGCATTGAAATTAAAAGGTTGGAAGTTATTTTTAACATAGTGCATATGGTATACTATATGAGCTCAACGTTGATATCATATAACGCTTGGCATCACCTGAACCTTGTTTTATTCACTCAAATTGATATGTATATATCCACGACATCATTTTTTTGCAATGAATGTGGTTTTTAATAAACGTTCAAATAATGAAGTTGATGTGAAGTTGGGCCGTCATTCGGGTTGGCAATGTTATGTGTCTGTTGACGAAGTTATATGGCATGTGAACATTTTCATATTTGGAAATATCTCATAATTGTGATTGGTTGATGGTAATAGTGGAATTTGAGATGGATTGGAAAGTTAATGTGATACCGATTTTTGGAGAATGTGATGCCCCATGCATTCAATGCATGGGACACAAAAATTCATGCATTGAGGTATACCACCTTTGGCTGGGGTTTTGGAATTTCATTTTGATTTTGCACTGGTAAGTGACGCCCTGTTCCAAAGCTTGACTGTGGTGGTGGTGTTAACTAGAGGCTTGTTTTTCGGAAATTTTTAAGTGCCAAAGGAAAGTATGTTATTCTAACTTATACCCATCAAATGCACCTTTCTTTTTTGCAGAAAATGGTTTTAGAATAACTCTTCTTGATTGGTAATGAGTATGCTTGTTCTTTTTGTCTTCTCGATATTGTTTTTTATTTTTTCAAAATAAATACTTCCTTGTATTATCACTCTGGCATTTACCCTCATCCCGAAAAGTGTTATCTCCTTATCCTAATTGTGTGAGTTCACTGTATACAACTTGTTTTGTCTCGGTGTAGCTTCTTTCATGCTCTTTCATAAAATATACAGGCCCTGTAGCAACCTCGATTTCCACTAATCAAGATTTGTGACCCTGAACAATAGTGGAAAAGGTGTCACATAGGTTTTTCACTGCATGTATGTTAATTTTCTGTTTGAAGGGTTTTGAACCCAGATATTCAAGAACTCCTTGTGATTCCACTCGACCATGTGATGCATGGAGTTTATTTGGATATTACCATGTCATTGGTTTTATTTGTTGCAAACCCTATTTCTATTGGGTATTATTTGGCTGTATCTTTCCATGATAAACCTTGGGTTTTAAGTCCTGTACATGACTTGAGGACATCTGGTTTTAATAAATTCATTCTTATTTCCCTTTTTGTATGAAACAAAAACGTTTTTCTTTTAGTTTGGCATAGGTATCGAACACCAGGAATATATTTTGATCAAAGGAAAGAATTTGGAAAAATATGTATTCCTAGATAGATGTTCTTTATTGAACTATGTTTTGGATGAAGTCATATATTTTGAAAAAAGATTGATTGTTCAGGGCCAATTCCCTTCATATTCTAATTTTACATAAATTATTCCCAGTTCCCAAATTTCATTTTCATCTTAGTTCACATTTCTTCCCCTTGATACATAAACAATTCCAAAGGCCTCTTTTGGAAATAGATAGTGGATATGCTAGCAATTAATGGAGATATGTTTGATATGGCACGCATAAGAGGATTATTGACAGACATTGAAATATTGGTTAACGGTTGATGTCTGGTGTGTTGTTATTTTTGAACATATGACACTATTTCCATACCATCTATATTCACTTTCCATTCATTATAAAGGCTCTCATACTCCCAATTACATTGCAATTCCCATGTTCCTAAATAATAATCAGTTGTATGAGGTGGTGAAGTATTTCAAAATATAGATGCAAGTTTTTCTTAAAGTACCCTTTCCGTTTATCCCTGGTTGTATGCATGGTTGCTTGCTCATCAAGTCATAGCTATTTCCAAAAATTGTTAATGCAAACAATATTTGATGTTTCAATTGCTATTATATGCATACTTTAACGTAGACTTATACTTTGTAGATGAGATTTTTCAGTAGAGGCAACCATGGCAGAGGAAACAAAGGCAGAGGAAGAAGGCCAATTGTTTTTTGGCAAGGGGGAAACACAAGACTTTAATTTTCAGTTCATTTTGATGTTGATTCTGAAGAGTTTACTCAACTCTTACAGATAGGTTTCCTGAACTTAGCCAAACAAATATCCTTTCAACTTCCTCCTCCACTTGAAGGACCACTTTTTTTCTCACATCCTAGCATCTATGGAATACCAGTACAACCACATGTGTCCTTACCACCTGAGATCCTAGCCAATGATGGTTGAAATGATGTTGTAAAACCTCCCCAAGTTCAAACTCATGGATGGACCAAAATATCATTTCCATTACCTCCTCCTCAGCCTAAGCGGTCTTCCCTGCACATTTCATCAGAATTATCTCATGCTCATTCAACTTAGCCACTTAAAATATTTAAGTCCCTTTCCCAAGAACCTGAACCTTCCAAAGGGAAAAAAATTAGCTAATTATGTAAATTCTGACCAATCTAAAGCATCCTCACACTCAATCACCTCACATTAACAACACCCCGGACATGAGGATGGAAATACCCCTTTTGAAGATATGCACCCAAAAGAATCAACAATTAAAGATAAAATTCCTATTAAGGCAAATTCATAGAATCACAAGGTAACATAGTCAAAGGAAAGTGGACAGAGGCAAACTACCTCATAGAAAAAATATGATTTTATGATTTTATGATGTTATTTTACTTCGGCTTCACTGTTTGGACAGGCTTCACTCATATTTTTAACAACGATTGTTTTAGAAAACATGCAAACTTTATTTATTTTGGAACAACGAATGTTTTAGAAAACATGCAAACTTTATTTATTTTGGAACAACGAATGTTTTAGAAAACATGCAAACTTTATTTTTTTTGGAACAACAATATATTTTTGATAGCTTGCTGACTTTCTCTTTTCCCTGTCCCAAATGATGATGTTTTGTGTCTTTTCTTTGATTTATACATAACATTTGATATCTACCCTAATATATGAATAGAAATAGCATGCTTGTAGCCTTTTTTGCCTAGTCTTGGATGCAAGTCAGCTTTGGGAGGAGACTTGTAGTCTTGGGAGCTACAGAGCTTGAGGAGATCATCACCAGACATTGGATAAAAGGTACAGTTACTGATCTCCTCTTCTACTGCTTTCTGTTCATTTATTTTGGTATTTTTGGGGTAGTGTAGAAACTAGATTTACTTTTAGGAGTTCATTTTCCCTGACTATATCCTAAACCTTGGTATAGTTATAAGGGGGATTTTCCCACTAGAAGAATTGGCGACCATACTGGGGATTTCTCTCTAGGGTTTTTAAGGAGGTTTTTGGGTTGTTGATTGGTTGTTGTTTACCTTTTGAATTTTAGTCAAGTTTACCAAGTCTTTTAAGGGTTTCTAGTCACCTACAAGGTGCATACCAACTTTCCCTTCCCTGTAAGTCTGCCTTGTCTTTTTATTTTTGAAAAGTATCATAGGTGTACGCGCCCTATTTTGGGTCATCCTGCGTACATACACACTTTTAATAATAGACAACCCACGTACATACGCAGGCTATTGATGCAACAACCCATGTCTCTGTGTCTTGAAAGTGTTTTTCTAACAAAGAGAGAGTTTGTCTCTTTCCCGATAGAAGTTCAGACTTATCAGGACTTTCTTGAACTAGTCAGAGTCTCTGTCTTTGGCCATAGCTTGGGTTAGATTTTTGGTCAAATTGTTCCTTAGTCTTCTTTTGTTTTCCCTAAAAGGTTTAGAGCGAGCTGTCAAGTTTTAGATATGCCTTTTGGTTTCTTGATTGAATCCCTGCGATCTGCAATGGGCTTAGGGTCTTTATCAATCTTGTTTTCAATTTTCTCTTGGTTCCTTTTTCTTTCTTTGAAAAACAAAAAAAAATGTTTTTATTTAGTTTCTTGCATTTAGTTTGGTAAATTAGTCAAGGTTGTTATTTGCAAAAGAAAAAGAGTCTTTGTTTCAAAGTTCTTTTTGATTTCCTGAAATGCAAGTAGTTTTGTTTATTCAAATGAAAGCAAGTTTTAGGATTTCTTCATTCATAAGATCTTGAAATATTGGTTAGAAAAGTTGAATTTACAAATAGTTTTTATAAGATTTTCTTTAGTTTTGAAATATCTTTTGTTTGAAAATGCTTTAAATTTATCTTCATTTTTCGTCTCTCCATAACACCATCAGTTTCGCTACCACCCCCTATGCATAAATCAAGCCTTAAAATTAACATTTAATCTAAAATATATTAGACTTTCTATTTGTAGGGTTCACCGACTAGTTTAGGGTTTTAGGGCCTTGAATTAGGTGTGAAGAGGAAACTCTTCAAGGCTTCTTTAAAAAAAACATTGGAGTTTGAGATAGGGAGTGTTTTAAATCCAACGTCATAAGATTTAGCCGAGACCCCCCTCTAACATAGGGGATACACATGAGGTCGTGTGAGGAAAAGTAGAGGAGATAAACCCTCCAAAGCTGGACTAAACATAATGGGGATTGTATATTGAGGGTCTTTCTTGGGAACAATACCAATCGAATTTTCCTATGGATCTTTGTGGACCTCAAATACGTTTGAGATCCTCAGTTGTCTTCCAAAATAATTGCTTTTATACCTTTGAAGAGATTTAGACTTGTTATCTTGCTCATTACAATCTGCCTGAATGTCGACTGTACCTGCCTGGTGACTGATTGCGAGCTAGCAACCTAGTTGCCTATATTTTACAGACTTACACAGGTGACTGCGGGGGTATACCATGGTACCTAGAGAAGACTTCAAATCACGCTTCGTAGAGTATACCCAGAGGGTGCTTCCGTGTTTGAGTTTCACTTGCACCAGTTAGTTGCTCTAGTGTTGATTGGCCTAACCATCCTTCCCACTAGTTAGTCGACAACTTGATTTATCTTTAGGAAACTTTTTAGTGTGTGCATTGTGTTCTATGCTAGTCAAGCCTTACTATGTCATTTGACCATTTCACAAAGTGGAAGATCAACAAATCCATTAGTCACGAAGGCTTCAGGGCCTGTTGTCGGTTATTTTGGATCCACCTCCGCCACTATTGAGGAGAAGACTTGATCAAGAAGGGTCGTTTGAAGCAACCAGGCCATAGGAAATTGTGCTTGAGCTTGCTCAGGGAGGATAATTTCCATCTCTGGAAGAATCCGCCATCTCTGACCTTGAAACTGAAGGTTTCAGGCTAGCCAATCCACTGATTACCAACTTGTTGACGCCGATCTTGATTCAGATTGTACCTCCCAAGGTGACATCTTCTGAGTGCCAGCTATTTCTACGAGAAACAATGGAAGCGAATTCTACTACTTTGTCTGGGAGTCCTTGTTCTCCTGTTACGACTACTACTGCAGGGGGAATCCTACCTCCTCTCCCACCTTCGCTAGTCAGGACCAAAGTTGTCCCGACTCCCACAACTTCGGCCAGTGGTACAATATATTTAATGACTTCGACCACTGTTCCGTTTACTCAGAATGCGACGGGCACTCCCTTCTCATATGGGATGCTCAACTTTGATACAAAGTTGGTTCTTACTTATTCTACCTTACAGACCATGGGCCTGGGGGCAGGTAGTTGAAGCTCTCCATTGCAAGGGTCAACTATGGGAACTACTATCCCTTTTAATGTTATACCTTATGATGGGGTTCATATACCTCCTTCATCCCCTTCTCTTGGCGGTGCTTTTCAATAGCCAATCAGGTCGAATGCTAATTATAGCTTGTTTGGTGGAGGCATTTTAGGACCTTTGTCTTATAGAATGCCAGTGGGATTGATGTCATTCTCTTTGTTCGATGCATTTGAGAACAACACTTTGTCTTCAATTTCTTTCTCGACTCGAGGTAACCCCAACTTTGGTCAACAAAACCTAGTCCAAGGTATCATTCCTTCACAAAGAGCGATGACTGGAGTATACTCCATAGAGGGTCTTTGGAATCATGGGAGGGCTCGACTTCCTCACAAGGAATGTCAATCAGTGGAAACCCCTTACATACTCAATGGAACCCTAGTTAAGGCTCTGTACCCATGCCCGTCGGATCGGCTGGGGGCATCCCCTTCCAAGGTCCTTGGAACACAACGCAGGGAGCAATCCCTACGCAAGCTACATCATCCAATTTCGGGAGTTAGCCAATGATGCCTCAACAGATGGAGTTTCATTTTCCTAGTCAAGGCCACAGTTTCTACAAAAATCTTGTCCAACAATCCAAATTTTCCTGGAAACCTGGTGCCAATCAAAATCCAGGGCCCTTTTTTCCTCTAAATAATTCATAACCGAAACCACCCTTTTTGGAAACTCTACATATTCCAAACTTGTCAAGATTACTGAATGACCCGTTTTTTCATGATTGGCATTGGCACTCGATGCTGACTAAGTTGCCTTCAGATATTCCAAAATTTGAGGGAAAGCCCGATGAATATCCAGGTGATCATGTGACTAACTTTCACTTGTGGTGCTCTTCAAACTCCCTGAAAGACGACTCTGTCTAGTTGCGCCTTTTTCAACACAATCTTGTAGGGGGTGTTGAGAAGTGGTATATTGATCTTGATGGCTTGAATTACTCTTACTTTAATGACTTGGTGATGGTATTCTTGAACCATTTCCAGTTACTTGTGAGATACGATGCCCTCACCGAATTGCTAGCTAACTTTGAGAAAACTAAGGCCAACCATATCTCTAATCATATCTGAGAATGGAAACAAAGAAAGAGCTTGATTAAGGTCAAGGTACCTCCTGCTTTCTTGCTTGAGTGGTTTTTGAAGTCTTTGGTGCCCTGTGTATCTAAGGATGTAGCGACTTCCAGAGTGTTTTGAGAAGAGGAGGCTGTTATGAGAGCCCATCAACTTGAACTAATCTACTCTTAGTTTGGCATGCTCTACAATATATTTCCAAATACACCATGGTCTACTCTTGATAAGGCCAAACAAAATTATGGGCCCCATGTCGATGGCATTGTGGGCTCAACACAAAGCAATTCCATGGATCTGTTGTTGAATCAGTTGTAATAATTGTTGATACAACAGACTGTGTCCAACCAGACTCCTAGTTTGACTGTTCCCCCTACACATACGTCGAATGTACACAATGTGTAGTCAACGAATCCGAAGGCCAACCAACAGACTGAGGGAAAGAAGAAACAACGAAATAAGAAGGGTAAAGGGGATAAAAAGGCTACCAACAATGTTGGCGGGGGAAAAAAAGAGAAGAAGAAGTCGAAGTATCCATGTAATCTCTGCACGAAAGACCACCCAACTCACCTATGCACTCGACGTGGAGAAGACCAGAAGCTATTAGCACAATGAAAACTTGCTATGCTCATGAACCCTTTTCCTCAAGGGAAAATCATGGCTCTGGCTTTTGCATCCACAAGCATGGAAGGGGGCAGTAGGGTACCCCCGTGTCTACCAATAACAACCCAACCACAAACATTTACATGATTAATGTCGATGCTCATTTATCGACCAAGAATCATGACTATGGAATGCTATAATCTATCGAGAAGTGAAAGGAAGCCACTAACCCATCGACTCCTCTCCAAATTGAGAAGGTGGTGGGCGAAACAATGACTCACATCCCAAAAGGTGCGTTTAGGAAGGATTCCCATAATCCAAATGTGAGGGCCACTCATAACTACTCCATTGTAGAATATCTAGCACAAACCCCTTACACGATGTCCACTCTGGAAGTCCTCCATAGTTTCCCCTCGCAGAGAAAATCTCTGTTGTCGGCCTTGGGAGCAGAAAAGACTAGTAAATTAGGAGCGATCACTTTCAATCCAACCAACTTAAAACCTCATCTTCCTCATCATGTTTCCTTTCATATAGTAGTGGCCTATACCATGAAATATTTTATGTGCAACATTTTCTGTACAATGGTTGATGAGGGTGCCTTGACTTGCGTGATGTCGTTGGCATGTTGGAAGGCCATTGGCTAGCCCGATTTTTCTCTATCGCCTACGTTGTTTACAACTTTTCCCATGGAGTTAGGGGGTAAAACTGTGTGTGTCGAAGTTGAAGTGGTTGATGCACCTCTCGACTACAATATTTTGTTAGGAAGAAGATGGAATTATGCAATGCATTCAGTGGTTGCTACGGTTTTTCGAGTCTTGTGCTTTCCACATGAGAGTCAGATTGTGACCATCGACCAATTGTACTTCCACAGTCCCGTTGATTGATAACCCACAACCTGTCATTGTCAACTTAGGTGCCGGTTTGTTTTTGTCCTTGATAGGAAATTTTGATTACCCACCCCCTTCCAATGATGTAAAGCTTATATCATCTTTTCTCGACCAACCAAAGGCTACAATTTTGCAAGTGTCATCTTTTAGAACGAGCTACTTTAATGACCTGTGGACTTTACCTTCCCCATCAGATTCAATGGAAGGGATAGGGAACCCTGGTATGGCCATGCCCTTATCCACGCCTGAGGTTGCGTACAATATTTTCCAGCAAGCCTCAACCAACCAAGATTCGACTCCCTCACAGGAGTTAGATCCAGTTCTCAAGCCTATTTGGGCTCAATATTCTCTTGCCACTCAAGATCCTTTAGACTTAGTCTTTCCCTCCGACGAGGCAATTCTTGAGGCAATGACTACTCCTGATAGACCTCGGGGTGATCTACATCATAGATCTTATTTTCTTCCTGAGCTTAGGAGAGTAGAGGCATGATAGTTTGTTTTTATCGTGAATGGAGATAATCCTTGTCCTATCAATCCTCTTGCTACGCATGGAGTTTATGCCGAGCTTAACATGGAAATAATTTACAATGATTCCAATCGATATCTCCAAAACCCCTGACATAATGGAGAATGTTTTCATCAGAGTGGATTGCTCCCCCGAAGAGATTCGAACTTACACTGATTTATTCAAAGAGTTTCACAACGTTTTTTCCTGGTCTTACGAGGAAATTCCAAGCATCGACCCATGAATTGTTGAACATGAAATCACAAATTATCCTGATGCCAAACTAGCCCGACAAAAGCTTAGTCCGGTCAATCCTCAAAAAGCGACAACAATCAAGGAAGAAGTAGAAAAACTGCTGAAAGCCAGGTTTATCTACCCTGTACAATTGACAGAATGGGTGTCGAATCTGGTTCCGGTAAACAAGAAATAGGGCATGATTAGCGTTTGTATGGAATTCCGTGATTTGAATAAGGCCTGCCTGAAAAGAAAATATCCCAACCCCATTTATCGATCATATTGTCGATGAATGTGCATGCTGCAGAGTCTTTTCATTCATGGATTATTTTTCAGTATACAATCGAATTCAAATCAAACCCGAGGACCAACATAATTTTTTTTTTATTTGTCCTTGGGGTACCTTCGCATATCGAAAGATACCTGTTGGCCTGAAGAATGTTGGAGCCACCTTTCAATGGGCCATGTTGTTTTCTTTTCACGACCTCAAACACATAGTCGAGGCATACCTTGATGATCTAGCATCACGTTCTCGCAAGAGATCGGATCATCCCACCCATCTACGACTAATGTTTGAACAATGTCGCTACTATCAGATTCAATTGAATCCTAACAAGTGCAATTTTTGCATGACGTCAAGTCGTCTTTTAGGTTTTATTGTATCAACAATAGGGATCATGGTCGATCTTCTCAAGGTTGAGGCGATAGTTCAATTGCCTCCCCCGTGCATGATACCCCAGCTTCAGAGCTTACAGGGGAAAGTGAATTTTCTTCGGCATTTTTTCGCTAATTATGCCGAGATCACTAAAGGGTTTATGCGTATTTTGAAAAAATGGGTCCCATTCAGTTGGGACGAAGCTGCTCAACTCTCCTTTGAAGTGTTAAAACTTGCCCTGACGTCTGCCCCTTTGCTCCGGCCTCCTGATTATAACAAATATTTCTTGTTGTATTTGGTTGTTGTGGAGTCGACCATCGACATGGTCTTGGTTCAAGAATATGATATGCTCAAAGAGAATGCTATATATTACCTTAGCCAAGGCCTGGTTTGATCGGAACTCAACTACTCTCATGTTGAGAAACTTGCTTTGGCAGCTGTGCATGTTGTCCAATGTTTCTGTCACCACATTCTGCTTCGAAAGACCACTATCATTGTCATAGTCAACCCTTTCCAATATGTGTTAACATGACAGTTCATTGGAAGAAAGATCAGTAGATGGATAGTAATCCTCGAGGGGTTTGACTTGGACTTTGTTTCTGCGAAATCCAAAAAGTCATTGATCTTTTCTGTAGAAATTTCGATACCCAAATGAGTATTCCTGCGATTCTCCTGATCTAACAAGTTCTACTATTGTTAAATACAAAATCGCTTCTACTATTACTTTTGCGGAAGCAATTAAACCACGATCACAACCACAATGCACAAAGTGAATTATCAATAACACACAACACAAAATTTTTACCGGGAAAGCGTAAAGCTAAAAACCCCACTATCATATATTATGTATATCATGAATCATGAAACAATCTCATACAAAACTCTAATCCAAGAGCTCTCAGTACAATACAATCATCTCACACTGTCATACACAAATTAGCAAATACATGCGCCAATTCCTGTGTCTAGACAACCTGCCTCCTCTGCACAAACTTTGCAATCCGAATTCTCACAATGAATCGAATGAATGCAATTGCCTCGTTTGCACATGATCATAAGCATATTCACTGCATGTGTGAACAAATCACAACTGATAGCCAACTATCCCTTTCACCTGTTATCTCAACTGGTGTCCATTGGAATGACATGCATGTAGTTAACCGTGGCGAATCTTCAGTTGCATGCGAGTTAACTGATTGTGAATTAAT
>ML781342.1:728740-740806 GCA_009831015.1 Picea engelmannii | reverse complement strand
TCATCTTGTACTTGAACATTTAAGTGGGGTAAAAGGAGGTTGCCCCCTCGAAGAAGCTTATTATCTGAAATTATCTCTTTTTCAAGGCGTTGAGTACTTTTCCTGAGGTTTTTCTATGCTATATTGATGTTTGGTTCTTAACAGGGGTTACCTCTGTAAGGGAAGAAAGATCCAATTTCCATATTTCCATATTTTATTCTTCAACAACCCCCTCTCCATCCAATTTCATGTTTCCCGTATTCTAGGTTACTCCAGGAGCTCCCTTTCATCCAAATATCTTAGGGTACCCCAACTCACCTATGGGGTGCGCAATAGATCATGGGAAGACCTCCTCTCTAGGCTTATTAAGAATCTCCCTAGTTGGACCTTCCGTCCCCTCAATATTGTTGGTCGCTTGGTCCTCATCAAATTGTTTCTCCAAGCAATCCCTCTTTATCTCTTCTTAGCCTTAGCTGCACTTGAACATATTCTCAAGGAAGTTAGAGCTATTCAAAGGAAATTCTTATGGATGGGAGCTCAAGACTCTAAAAAATGAGCCTTGGTATCCTGGAATACCTTATGTCCATCGAAGCTAAAAGGAGGCCTTGGACTCCGAGATCTTGAAATTCTAAAAAAAACTATTGGGAAAAAAATCTGGTGGAGGTGGCTACAAAACACAGGAGAACTTTGTAAGGTACCAACTCTATTATATTAGAGAAAAAGAGAAATAACACAGAGAATAACACTGAGATAGCAACAAAATATGGAAATACTGCAGAGATAACAATGGAACAATGAATTATATGGAACCACAACACCGAAATTATACCTTTATTGATAGGAAACAATGTTCACTTGCCTCTTCGAGGGGGAAACCTCCAACAGAGTAGAGATCTATTGCAATAATTCTTCAAGAAAAAACTTATCATACCCTCTACTCCTATTTATACTAAATCTATCTATCCAAAAGAACAATCTAGAGGAAGATCCTTCTAGAAGCGGAAGCTTCTATTAGGTCTTCTTACATTTGACTTATTCCTCCTTATTGCTAGGCCTTATTAATATTGACCTTTATTACATGGAAATATATTATTCTACCCACTTGAGGGGCTAGGGAGGTTAGGTCCCTAACATACCCTCCCCCTTAAAATCAACCTTGTCCTCAAGGCTGGAGATGAGGAAATTGCTGCAAAATGGTAGCTAGGTCCCAAGTGGCATATGTTATAGTTGTATCTTTCCACTGGACTAACACTTCCTTGATCGTGCACTAATGAAGATGACGCTTAGGCTGGTCCAAAAATGCTTGTGGCTGCAACCATATGGATCCTTCTTAATCCAACTCAGGAAGGTTGGTTTGTGATTGGCACTTAGTTCCAATCACCTTCTTTAAACATGAGACATGAAACATATGATGGAGCTTAGAAGTACTGGGCAAAGCTAACTGATAGGCCACCTAGCCCACACACTTGGGAAATGTATAAGGACCATAAATTTGGGTGCCAGTTTCTGACAATGTTCGACCTTTCTTGAGGAGCTTTTCCATGTGACGGGAACTGATGATCTCATGAGAACCATCTGTGAGACGTTGAAATTGATACCTTTTCCCCTCCTATTGGAATTTCATGGTTAATTCCTTAAAATCCATAAGAATGGGACCCAGTGCGTAACCATTAAACACCTAGCAGAATGTCACAACTGCCCATGTCAATGGAAAACATATGATATTTCAAGTGGTAATGTCCAATTTGAAGACATACATTTTCACAATGCCCACCACATTTCATGGACCCACCATTGGCTATCATGATTTGAAAATTATTGACAACATGAATATATAAATTGGTTTCCTGGGAAATGCGACGATGAATAAAATTGTGGGTGCTACCACTGTCAACAAGGATGATGACCTTCCTATGATTAATATAGACAATGAGCTTGAGGGTTTGTGGAGCAGAGAATCCAGTGAGGACATGCAAGGAAATGAGTGGGTCAACTTCAGGTGGGCCAACAAGCTCCTGGGGAGCATCATGAAGGGAAGGCTCTTCAACAAGGGGAAACTTCACATATTCTTTAGGAACATCTTTGAAAATGGCCATAATTTTTTTTTCCTTACACTTGTGCCCTGAAAAATAGTTTTCATCACAATTATAGCAAAGACCCTTTAGTTGGAATTCAACCATTTTAGCCCTAGTTAATTTATGGACCTTGAGGGGAGTGGACGGGGGTTAGGATTTGTGGGTCGAGGGCGAGGAACAAAAGAGGGTTTTTTGTTCTGGGAAAAAACAACTTGTTGGGTTTCTTTGGCATGTTTGGTAGCTTCCAACCAAGTTTGAAGGCGTGCCATTAGAACCTGGGATGAGATTTCATCCTTTAGGCCATTGATAAATAATTGACAGAAGAACACATCTAACATTCTCTTGGTTTGAAAGGAAAAATGTTCAAAAGTAGTTATAAAGTATTCCACTGTGCTTGACTGGTTTAACTTGGTTAAAAAACCGAGATAGTGGGTATGAGTGTCAAAGCAGTCATAGAGCTCTACAACAAACTGGGTCCATGGAATATACCCATGGTGTGAATTTTTACGCCATTTCCAGCATTGCCATCATTCATGATATAGATAGAGGACATCATAGTGAAGTTTGAAAACATCATTAGTAATACCATGCAGAGAAAAACATGCTCCATTTTAGTGATCCAAACCATGGGATCAAAGCCATCAAATTTATTGAACTCAATGCGGGGAAGATGGGGGTCACGATGAAAGGAATTGGATTGAAAATGTAGAGAATTAGAGGAATCAACAACATCTGATTGGTTTGAGGAGGAAGGACACAGAGTGCGGTTCAACAATTGGTTGACAACAGACTGGAGGGTGTTAAATTGGTTCATGAATTTGGCCTCCATGGTGTCAAATTTGTGTTGGAATTGGGTCTCGAATTGTGCAAGGTGGGAATTGGTAGAGCCAATCTTAGATGTCACTTGTTGGATGGATTCCTTGGCTTGATTGATGGAATCTTGTAGGTCTTGGTTGCGAGTGATGGACATTTGGAGAGGGGGAGTGCTGGTAAGGGAAAATAGGTGGGTGGGACCACAGAAAAGGACATATAAGTGATAGGTACCATGATGATCAGGGTGAGAAGGGGAATATAATGAGAGAGGAAACAAAATAGGGAAGATGGGAAGGGGTTGGGTCTGCTAAAAAAGGCTTAAAAATGAAAGGTATGATTGCAATCAAGGAGAAAAGGGAACCCAATGGGATAGATCCCAATTAAGTGTGCTGGAGGGACCACTATACTTATTTTTTTTTTTTTTTTTTTTTACTCTTGCAGAGTTATACTCCGAGATGAAAAATACTCCAGTGTTGAAATGCCCAAATTCTTAATAGGAAGAAATATGTAGTAATTTTTCAACCAGAATGCATGAGGCACAATTGCGCAACAATAGGTCTCGTCTATTCTATTTCCTTCCAAAGGGTTAGGGTATTCAAGGGTTCTATAGACAAGGGTTTTCCTTGTGCTATAGCTCTCTGGTATATGTGTGGGGTCCAACAATAGTACTCGATCCAATATCTCAGGGCACCAACTAAGGAGGCTAGACCGTTCCCTTAGCTGTACTACCCGACTACCTAGGTACTAGAGAGTCTCTTACCGAGTGGTGTTCTCGATGGCACTATATCAGTCAGGAGGCCAATTAGTTTATCTATAGAGGGCTTCAAAATATCTAGAATGATCCATATACAGGTGCTGTCTGATGCACTACCACTCAAAGGGGTACCAACATGGGTTACAAGGGTGGCCAACAGATGCGCGCTTAAGTACCACTTGTATTTCCTATGTGTATTACCCCCTGACTGTGGGTTTATGCACGTAACAACATATATCTGTAGCTTTAAGATGCCAAAATACGTCTCTACCTATAAAAAAAATTAACCCACAATTTTTTTCCAAGGAAAGTGCTCTGATACCACTTGTAAGGTACCAGATCTATTATATTAGCAAAAAAGAGAAACAATGCAGAGAATAACACTGAGATAACAACAAAATACAGAAATACTATAGAGATAATAGAGAAACAACAAATTATATGGAACCACAACACCACATATATACCTTTATTGATAGGAAACAATGTTCACTTGCCTCTTCGAAGGGGAAACCTCCAATAGAGAAGAGCTCTATTACAATAATTATTCAAGACAAAAATTCTCATACCATCTACTCCTATTTATACTAAATCTATCTATCCAACAGAACAATCTAGACGAATATCCTTCTAGAAGCGGAAGCTTCTATTAGGTCTTATTACATTTGACTTATTCCTCCTTATTGCTAGGCCTTATTAATATTGACCTTTATTACATGGAAATATATTATTCTACCCACTTGAGGGGTTAGGGAGGTTAGGTCCCTAACAAAATTTGGAGTGGCCTATGGAATTAGAAATATGTAGATTAGATCATCTCCTATGAGCCCATATGAATGATGGATGCACCCTCATGATCCCTCATTTGGAACACTACTTGGAAAAACATGAGGCTCATCCGACAACACAAATTTTGGGAAATCCAAGATGGGAACTCCACTCTTTTTTGGGAAGACTCTTCGCAACATCTTCCTGTTGTTCAATCTGATCAACACTTAACCCCTTGAAAATATATCTCCAAGATCTCCAAAGGTAGCTCATCAAGGATTATTGGTCTCTAGCCTCGATAGACTCTAATTGGTACTCTTAGCACATATATTTTGACCACATCCCCCTCCAGGATCGACTCCTCCTATATTCTCTAATGGTGCACCTCAGTCACATGAAAATAAAAATATCTTCTAAACAATACAAACTTTGATGGGGTTACCATCCTATAGGCTACTTTACTCTAAAGGAAACATATCATCTTACATCCCACCATTCGAATATCTTAGAGGATGACATCTAGAAGACAATTTGGAAGTTCAACCTCTGGCCCAAGGTAAACACATTCCTTTGGTAGGTCGCTCACAAGAAGATCCTCACATGGGATCATCTCCTTAAAAGGTGTTTCCTAGGCCTTGGGATATGCATGTTATGTAATTGAAATGAAGAATCCATGGAACATATCCTCAATTCCTATGCCTTTAGAAACACTCTCCGGGACCAAGGTGCCATCTCCTTTTGACAATATGACTGCATTAAGGACTCCATTAGATATACCATCACTTCTTGGAGAGACACTTGCTTTAACAACCTTATTCTTAATTACATCTGGTAGCTCTTCCTAGGATTCTTACTTTGGGAGATCTGGAAGGAGCATAATAGAAGAATATTCAAGGATGAGTCCTAGCGTATGAAGTTCATTTGGAGTAGGATTAAACATGGCATTGAAGAGATTATCCTAAAATAAAAATGGGACCTCAAAGACCTCAAATGTTCATCTTGGGAGAAAACCCTTCTCTTTGTCTGGCTACCCTCTTCCCCTTATTTCTCTCTTTCCTCCTCCATCCACACCGCCAAACCTTCCATCCCTTCATCCTAGTCTCCCCCCCCCCCCTCCCCCTCCAGGTTTCATTAAGCTTAATTTTGAGGGTGCTTCCAAAGATAATCCTGGGCCTACTAGTTATGGTGGACTATTTCGAGATATTTTAGGAATTTTTTTTTGAATATTCTATAGTCACTTAGGCATCAATTCCAACAATGTGGCTGAAATATGTGCCCTCATTCGTGGTCTTCAAATCTCTCACATGCATACGTTCTCCAAGATTATTGTGGAAGGTGACTATAAGCTCATTATTCACATGCTCTCCAAGCTCCAATGTGGATCTTCTCCATCCAATATCTCCACCCATTAGCGATTGGAGACACTGATTTATCTCTTGGGATCTATCGTACCCTGTATCTCTACCCTTGTCCCTTCTCATGTTAAGTGAGATGCCAACAAATTGGATAATCTCCTTGCCAATGCAATCTTTGATAATCTTCTTATGTTTGTTGATTTTATCTGGGATGATTTCCCCCCCTTTCGCTCAAGCATGATTTCCTTTCACTTACACAAGTTGATATTTCTCCACTAGATAGGGTGTCACCATGATCACCAACTCACGTGGCCAACGCAGAGGTGTCGACACTAAGCCTGAGACCGTAGGTGGCCACTTCACTCACCCCGGTCATTTATACAACTGTCCCTTCAATAGTTCGATGGATGACTGAAGTTCATAATGAGGGTGTAATCTAGGTGGATCGAAGGGTTATGGAAATTAATGGAGAGGATCGAGGGGAAGATTTCTATGAAATCTCAGACAACCTAGACAATCCTACTGATGAGAGGTTTGTACTCCTATAGAGATGCAATGTTAATGTTGATTATGGCAAGGTTAGGTAGTCAAGTGAGAACAAAATCTTGCACGAGATGAGGATGGTATCACGACCTTGTATAATGAAGAAGATCATGCCCAGATTGAGCCATGAAAGCTCGGTATGTCTTCCATAGGAAGGCATTCCAGTTCCTTGGTAGATAAATAGACAAGGGGACGAAATGGTTGTTGTTCTATTATGGTTCATTTGGATGTTCTCTGATTTTACTGGATCTCTGTTTGTCTCTTCTGTATCTTTGGTTTGCATCGTTATGGCTTCCTGAGGACACAAACCATGCTCCTCTTCTGATGGCTCATCACAAGATGCCAGGGCAATGGTTGTTGTTGGCCCTCGACCAAGTTTTGAGAGATCATTGGTCAAGTTTGACCATTTTGGACTTCGATAGCCTGTCGAAGCCAGAGCACAAGATGAAGAAGAGATTGCAGGATCTCAGCCCCTTTTTGGGATTTGGGAATATGTAACGGGTGTGGGAATGTCAGCCTATGGGTTTACCTATGATTAGGCCTATTTTGTAATATATAAATAGATGTCTAGGCGATGTAAGAAAGATATAAGGAATAGAAGAGGCATCTATGTGATGTTGTGCTAAGTGCAAGTGTGGCTTGTAAATGCTTTGTGCATACTATGAGAGACTTGCAGAGCTTAGTGCAAGTGGTTGTAACAAACTATGAAGGGCTTTGTGCTATAACGCAAGGAAGGAGGATCTAGCGAGCTACACAGATCTCCTATCCTATGCGGAGTAAGGCTTCTGTGGCTCTGTGCATGTATCTGATTGAAGAAGCTAATAAAGAAGAAGAGTTGGTGGACGTATCCCCAGGGTGGGGGTGAACCATGTATATACTGTGTTTCTCTACTTTGTGCATTGTTGTTGCTGTACTTATGTGTTATCTGTTAAGTTCTTGACATAGATAGATAGATAGATCTGTTTATACTGTGTGCTTATGATGAATCTGGATGCTATATCTAACCTCTGTGAACTTGCTTTGTGCTTGAATTTGCTAGATATGATCTAATTCCTTATGCTAAGTGATTAGATACATTAGATCTGGGTGAATGTTTGTGGAGTAGATATTGGTTACATATTGATGAAGCTTTACTGCTGAGTGCTCTGTTAAATACTAGAATCACAGATCTATGTCCCAGCTAAGGTTGTAGACATCTGATTTCTGCAACCACCCCTTCCTCTACCTCGGGTGAGACTTCATCTGCTTCGCAGGTGTTGCCGAAAGGGCCAGTAGTTAGGGTTTTGTTGGTGCGCTGTTGTAGCGTTGAACCCTGGGTCTGCCCCTGTGCCAACAAATGGATCCGTTGCCGGGACCTGAAACTGTGATTGCTGGGAACTGAGGAAGAAGAAGCTTTGTGCAAAGATTCGAACTGAAACTGTGATTGCTCGAAACTGAGGAAGAAGAAGTTTTGTGTAAATATTTGACCTGAAACAGAGAAATCTCTGTGCGTAGATCTGTTTCCCTAGTGCACAACATTCTGCTTGACTTGTGAATCTCTGTGCCAAGAAAAGAGGTTAGATATGAAGAAAAGAGGTAAGATCTGAAAGATTTGTGCTCCGATAAAGGTAAGAATAGTGAAAAGTTCTAGATATAAAAGCTTTGTGCTCTGTAGAAGTAAGACAAGTGGAAAATTTTGTTTCTAAAGCATGGATCTAGGTATGTTTGATAGATTCTGTCCTAGCTCAAAAACTAGAGTACTGGTAGATGAAAGAAGGTTTGACATGAGTAGATCTAATAAGAATAGTGAAAGATATGTTATACCTATGCATAGAAAGAATATTTGGACTAACAAATGGATGCATGATCCTAGAAAGATTTTTTTGCAGGTTAGCTCGTATGATCCTAGTGCACAGTACAAAAAGGGCTAGGGATCAGTTAAAAGAAAGAGAGGATTAACCCTCTGTTACAGTTGCATAAAACCAGGACATCTTGCTAAGGAATTCCCTGGGAGAATACCTAGTTGTCTTTGTTGTAAAGCTATGGACCATGAAGTATTGGATTGCCCTATAATGATTGCTAAAGTTGAAAGAAAGAATCTGAACCAAGAAAACCCTAAGGCAGATCCATAAACTAAGATTATGGTAGAATCCCAGAAAGAATCAGAGAAAGTATTGTTACAGATGAGATAAACCTTGAATGACCACCGACATTTTAGATTATTAGAGATCTTCAAAGAAAAAGAATGCATTGAAGAAATATTAGGAGACTTTGACGTTGACTGTGTTCTGGATGAAGAAACACAGGTGAATGTTATGACAGAAAGAACCTGGGAAATTTTAGGAAAGACTGCTATGGTTCCTTCACTGGGAGGAATAGGATTATTCAGAGGAAAATTGATAACCCTATGTGGGAAGGTCCCTCAGATACCTATGAATGTCAATGTAACTTTGATAGAAGAAGATTTTGAGATCATTAAATTTATTGAGGACAATGCTCCATTTACCATGTTACTAGGAAGACCTTGGATTGAAAGGGATCAAGCCAGAAGAAAGGAAGAAGAAAAAGTCTTAGAGCAGAAGAAGCGAGAGTTAAAGGATTTTATAACTAAAAGGATCACACCCTTGATTGAAGAACATGAGAACAAATCACAACTATTTCACAACAACGATGTAGATATCAAAGTTGCAAGAACACTAGAAGACCCACAAAATACTGAAATACCTATCCCAGATAAAAAAGAAGTATTACCCTTGAATCCTAGGAAAGAATCTCAACAACACGAAGTCACTATGTCAAAAGAAGATAAGAATCAGAATAGGAAAAGGAATACCGAGAGGAAGCTCACTAAAAAGAAGGCTAGAAAACTAAGTAAGAAGAGAGATAAGATTGAAAAGTTGCAGAAAGATCTAGAAGGAAATTTGTAGAAGGAAAATTTACAAAATTGGAGCTTCACTAGGATATTAGCACAACGACACATGGCACTTCGCCATGCCGAAGCAATATAGCTGTTGGGGACATTATAATCGTTAGACCAACGTTCCAAACGGGTAGAAAGGCATCTATGACTAGACAACTTGCCATCAGATCGTTGGGACCGTGCCATAAAGAACATAACAGAGTTCATGAAGGATTCATACCCGTTGCAAGCAACCCGTTTCCTAGTTACCTATTTATCCCGTCGTGCCATGCACCGAGAACACTTTTTCCAACCAAGAATTTGAGCCTGCAGACTAAGTTGATCTTGCATAGTGATCATCACATTGTTGCCATCTATTCCATTGCAGTGTCTAAGTTAATCTGAACCAGATCTAGTTAATCCCGAGTGTGTATGTTCGAGGAGCTCAATGCAGTTGAAGAATCTGTGATAGAAATACTCCTTGACCTGATGACTGAAAGAGTGCAAGCATCTCTGTCGACTGATCACGGATTCAGACCATCTCGACCATCAGATGAAAAGTGAACCAAGCACAGGGATGATTTAGCGAATGCCAAATTGATCCCGATTATATTACCCACCTACATACCACCTCTGAGCGGTGTAGTAAATTGAGATAGAATGCCCAGATATTTCGAGTATACCTTGGTCACTACGAACCTCCCGAAGGGGATCCACGCAGTTCAAGCAGACCAAGACAAGATTGCAGTGTTGAAGTTCAGTGACTTCAACCTCAACGACCGAAAAGTCTATAACATGCTCACCCCACATAAGTACCTATCTAGAATGAAGGGGAATAATTCAAATATAATCCCCTGTAGTGTACCTTTTTGCTTACCAAGGCTTTTAACGCACTATGTAACAATCTGTACACACTTTTCACATAACACATACAGTCCATTATATACTCCACATGCATTTAAACAAGTAAACACATTCTACACAGAGTATTCATATGAATTATTTCCATAATTAACAATCAATATCACTTCATACTAATTCATATACACAGCGGAAAACATGATAATATATACATCACAGTAATGCCAAAATGTGATAAGAACATAGTTAGATACTTATCTTGTAACAGTGGTGAAATCCACCAACCAAGTGCAGGCCTTCCACGAACCTCCCAGCCTTAAACCACACTGCTCATCGTCTCAACAGTGGGTCACCCCCGAGATGGGACTGAGCTCCACCCCAAGGCAAGGAATCCTAGGCTAGGTTGAGGTTACAGGGAAAACAACACAGAAATATTTGGAAGGATTCTTCCCAAATATGCCATCTTACGCCCACTACTACCAGACTCTCATTCCCCACATGCCTGTTCCGCCCGGGAGTATACACCTTCACACGCACAATCCATTGGTGCTAACCTCCCTCTCTGGGTCTCGGCAACATGCCGGATCAGGAAGTCTCAGAGCCCGTAGCTGGTGCTGGACACTCTCTGGAAGAAACCACTTCCCAACAAACTCTTTCACCTGGAAAGAGTTGCTCGCAGGCCTGACGACCTGCCTCTTCCAGCATCAACCACCTCCCTCACCTAGAGAGGTGTCATACACAAGCTCAACAATGGCTTACTCTGGCCAGTATGCCATGCGCAGACCAGCACTGCGTGACCACCACAGTCAACCGGGAATACAGACTCGGGCTTCTCACACAAGCTCAGAAATGGCGTCAAGGTCTCACGGTGTTGATTCTGGGAACGCGTGACAACAATCCACGCAGGGAATTACATAGACTCCCTGGTTCAGAACGGGTAAGGAGTGAACTGGATTTTCAGACGAACACAATATTCCCGGCTCTCAGAACAGAGGGTGTACATGGATTTTGTAGAACAAACATAGGCTTCCCCCCCCCCCCCATTTCAGGATTGCACGAGGTCTCTTGCAGACAAGCTCGCACCCCTCACACTCAGGGCCGTACCGGGTCGAATGGAGGAGGAGGGACCCTTCTCACGGCTCATCCCAACCTTTTAGTGCATGCGCCAGGGTTGACACTTGTCACCCATGGGACTGCATGCGTTCCACCAGAATGCGTTCCTCCCACCACTTGGGAAATCATGTGTCCTTCCAAAAGGACTTAGGATAAAAACATATGATGCACATATCTTTTTAAATAATATTAAAATATTATTTCTAGGTTTAAGTCCCCTAGTCTTAGCCCCTAGGCTCAACACTTAGCCCCTTTCCCACCTTCCAGCCCCTAATTCCTTGCCCACTCTATGGACGCTCAGTCCCCCTTCACTCATTCATCGTGGTCGGTCTGCACCTAGCGGTGTTTATATTTTATTAAATATTCTGCATACTTACAAGTACAACAACATGCTCCTGACCTTCAACACTTAGGCTCCCTTGCCTAACAAACACATAAGCCTACAGCTTATAGGAACTCGACTCATCAGCCTATAACACATATGTACAATTCATTTCATACATCAGGTTTATAAAGGGCTCGGCCTTGGGGACATTACAATCCCCCTCCCTTATTTTTGCACTGTCCTCAGTGCAACTTACACTGTCTCTGCAAGCCTTTCAAAATTTGCAAAAAGATGCGGGTACTCTACCCACATAACTTCTTCATGCTCCCATGTCACGTCCTCAGGACTGTACCAGGTCCACTGGACCTTTACAAGCTCTATAGCTCGATTCCGGAGCTGTTTGCTTTTCCTGTCCACTTGCAGGACACTTTCTGGTTCCACCTGAATCACATTCCAATTGATTACATGATTAGCATCAGGTATATATATTTCTTAAGTAATGAAATATGAGATACCTTAGGTACAGTCGTGGGTGCAGTAATGCAATCATTTATGCAATGTATATGTATGTATATACAAACAAATTCAATAACATTAAAACT